>JACCPG010008169.1:0-41947 GCA_016069955.1 Drepana arcuata | reverse complement strand
TACTGAAACCGACGAGCATGTATGAAGAGACTGATGAATGTGGACGAAGCGAAAGAGGTATGTAAGTCTAGAGAGAACTGGCGCTCTATACTCTCTGCCTACCCCGTTAGGGACTTGGCGTGATGATATGTATGTATGTATGTATGTATGTATATGTATATTAAACTACATTGTATGTATATTAAACTATACTATATTCTATGTATATTAAACTATGAAAAAATTATACTACATACGCGTGAAAAACATATACTCTTGCTTTAACCGTCGGGTAAAATAGCTTCAAATACGCTTCGATGTTAAGATATGTGAAGTTCTCGTGGTGAAAAGTATGTTCATATTTCATCTAAAATGGTAAAACAAAGTTAGTATGTTGCCAATAATTAAAACTTTTAAAGAGACAATTAAAACCGCTAGAAATACCGTGTGTATGTATAAATACCAATTATATCGGATTTTAATTTCTAAGAAGAGGTCATGAGTAAACTTTTTGAGGCCTCCCGTGACAAGAGGGCTGGCAAATATTTCGCTCAGCAAATCAGCATTGCCATGCAACATGGTAATGCCACCAGCCTACTTGCCAAGACCCTTCTGCGTGACACACATTTGGTACATTTATTTGTATTACCTATCAGTTTATATTTAAATATAAATTTAATTACATTACATACATACATATGTCTCTAACGGGTATATGATATATGCATACTTCAATGATTATTTTGGAGATACCTAAAAACAGCCGGAATAGACGAACGGAGACGACAGTTGAAGTCTGATTCTGTACGTACATACAAAAAAATAATAAGGGTATCTGTCTGCAAGCACCTAAAATATACCCCCGAGGAAAAGTGGGTGGATACTACACAACTCTGACTACCCTTCGAAAACCTTGAAGGCGTGAAAATATACATTTGAAGATCTTTGGTAAGGTGGAGACCCCACCCCAGTCGGGTTACTGCAATTCGGAGGGTAGTAGCTCCCTCTTCTCACTCCATCACGACTGACGTTTAATGAATCCAGTTCCAACAAAGCTGGATTAAAATGGAGTCACATTCATTTTATGCCTATCCTTATTGGGTGCTATCAACTTTGTTAATATAATTAAAACTCAAACCAATTTCAATTTTACCTTTTTGTTCTATCCTCTCTTTGAGTGACGTTTATTTTTATGACGGTATTATCAAACAAAACGGTTCTGACATATTCTGCAAAATGATTTATATAAATGAGGTAAGATATTTGACAGTATGGCAATTTGATTTAATAAAGAATAATGGTGAATCGCCACACCACGAGCTTAACGGTGAAGGAAAACATAGAAAGGAAGCCTGCATGTCTGAGAAGCAATTAAAAAAAGCGTATGTATGTGCTTGAGTAACGGCGATGGACTCGCCATCTGTCACGTGCCTAGAATATGAAGTGCGGCAAGTTGGTGTGTGGGTACTACCTAAACCTCTGCCTACCGCTTCAGGTAACCTTGTGAGAAGGTGTGAAGATAAAAAAATAGTGAATTAACACACTACGAGCTTTAGGGTGAAGGAAACCTGCATGACTTATAGATCTAGCAATTTAGGTTTTCCCTGGAGAGTACAGCATGGAGTTCTTCAAGAAGGGTGTGAAAAGATTCCTGCTGGGTCGGCAACGCGCGAGTGATACCTCTGGTGTTGCAAGCGTCCATAGGCGGCGGTAACCGCTTACCATCAGGCGGACCGCATGCTTGTTTGCCACCCATATAGTATTAAAAAAATAAAATATAATTGTTAGATATTTTTTTGGAACCCGCCTAAAATTTGGTTTAATTATTAAATGAAATTTTAAGTAAAGCCACGGGGCACAGCTATTATTGATGATACTCGTACGTACGAATGTATCTAAGGTTCCCATTTGATAAATTCTAATTTAAAACAGATGAATCCGTCGATACCACTGTGTTCACAGATAAACAAAACATATATTACTTAATTTCAATTTTTTTATGTAACAGATTAAAAAAGTGTGACCTATATACTTCACATCAGAAAAATGGAAATACCTTGCAAGTTTATGTTTTGTAAGGATTATCAGAAAAATGTGTATATTTGTCTAAGAGAGGTAGGGCATAACGGGTTTCCCGTTCGAATTTGGAGCTGCCCGACTGGGGCAGCTCCAAATTCGAACGACTGGACCTCCACCTTATAGAAGTCCGTAGCCAAATAACACAATTTATTGTGTTGTGTTCCTACGCGGTGAATAAGGTTTCCAGTAATGAGCTCCTTGGGGAGGGGGGAGGATTGTTACATTGTGTTGGAAGCAGAGGGATTAAAACCATTATGCCGCCAACACACTGTAACTCTCCGAACACAGAGTGGCAACGCGCAAGTGATACTTAGGTATCGTGAGCGTAAATAGGACACGGTAACCGCTTCCCATCAGGTGGGCCGTATGCTTGTTTGCCACTCTTGTTGTATATAAAAAAAAAGTTTGGATGATCTGAAAAAAATCGTTAATTACTGAATAAATAATATGAGGTATTATTTGAGACATTTGACATGATGAGAAGTAATTGATGTACATATGAGGTTTTTAATTTTAGATGTTTATATAATAGTGTCCAAATATGTTTATTGTTGGTGTACCTTAACAAAATAAATTATTAAACAAATACCACACCTATGTGTTTCCAAGTAAAGTATGACGAAATTTGATAAAGTTAAATTAATCTAACAAATATTAATCTCATTATTGGTTCAAGTTTTCTTGTTTCAATATTAACTTCAACTTTCCGAGCTGATAAAGTAAATTTCTTCGGATAACTCCACGTTACGTGAGACGGTATAACAAATACTTTTACAAAGAAACAACATACGAGTACAGCTTGTACCAACGATTTTCGCAATATATGTACGGAAAGGATACATTTGAAACAGGGTTACTCAGAAAATAGAACAGTTTTCTCCTCACGCCTTCCCATAAGGGTCCCCGAAGGGGTAGGCAGAGGTGTGTAGGTGCTACCTTTTACCACTTTTTATACATACGCCTTTAAATTGCTTTTCAAACATATGCAGGTTTCCTCTCATTGTTTTCCTTCACCGTAAAGCTCGTGGTGTGACTAATCACTGTACTTAAGTTCAGAAAAACTCATTGGTACAGTAGAGATTCGAACTTTCGATCTTTGCGTCGCAGGCAACTACTCGAACCACGAACATTCAGGCTGTGGAATGAGCTCCCCGTTAAGGTTTTCCCTGGAGGAGTACAGCATGGAGTTCTTCAAGAAAGATGTGAAAGGATGCCTGCAGGGTCAGCAGCGCGCAAGCAATACCCCTACAAGCATCCATAGGCGGCGGTAACCGCTTACCATGAGGCGGACCGCATTCTTGCTTGTGGTGGGGTATAAAAAACGAATTAAATATAAATAGATCAAGTAAGATTAGCTTAAGGTATCACTTCTGTCGGGCGTACACGTTTTCTTTTTATGTTCTTTCTTTTATTGTGCCCTAATACATACTTGAGGGACTGCCCTATTTTCAAAGGCACCTTGTATATATACATATACTTTTATTTAGGAACACAAAACAGTTATAATTTCCAAATTAATATGCGACAATGCCTGCAGTACTATAACACTGTGTCGCAGACATCAACACTCATCCCCACAGAGTGCGTAGTTGGTGAAATTAAAATGTCCAACTTATATCTTCCTCCACGGCTTCCCACAAGGGTCCCAGAAGGGGTAGGCGCTTAGCAGCTGCATACCCAATAATATAATCATCGTGAATAAATCTGCGTGTGTTTGAGAAGGAATTCAAACACATAAGTATTCAAAGTCGTGTCTAACGAGTATGTAGCCCACGCTTCGAATACTTTTCTTCTTTAAGTATTTTAGTGAGTAGAAATCTCACATCACATAACCCGTTCGTTAGTCCTCAAATTTAACCCTCGAAAAAAAAAACAAAAAAAGATTTGCGCAGTAGAAAACGTCTCCTATCTCTTCTTCAAGACCCATATCTCTTGCTTCAACTGATGCAACTCAGCGTAATAAAATATGTTAATATGCGTCAACACGACGCATATTATGTATGAAGCGACGAGCATGTATGAAGAGACTGATGAATGTGGTCGAAGTGAAAGAGGTATATAAGTCTAGAGAGAACTGGCACTCTATACTCTCTGCCTACCCCGATAGGGACTCGGTGTGATGATATGTATGTATTTATTCGTCCATCGTTGCAATATGACCAAACCAACGTAACATGTCTATCTAAATTTTTTATCTTTCTTCCTTTAGTAAAGTTTTTAATTCCATTGTACGAACAGAAACAAAGAACTATTCGTTAAACTTACCAGCAGCTTGCCTGGAAAGTTTTTAAACCAAAAGTATTTTTAAAATGTAAGAAACTGCATTCAACCGGATTTGCATCCCGGGAGGCTGTAATTGTTTGTCTTACTGCAACGAGACTGAACTGGCTAATTACGTGGCAGTTTTCATGTCTTCTTTTTCTTTTCAATGTTTTATTTAATTTCATTAGTTACACAACGAGATTCACATTTACACGTAAAGGTAAATATCGAGAGGAAGCCTGCATCGGTTTGAGAAGAAATTCAAAAGACGCATGTGCATATAGTTACATACATACATACATATCATCACGCCAAGTCCCTAACGGGGTAGGCAGAGAGTATAGAGCGCCAGTTCTCTCTAGACTTACATACTTCTTTCGCTTCGTCCACATTCATCAGTCTCTTCATACATGCTCGTCGGTTTCGAGTACTCTTAACGTTCCCGTCCTTCAGAGTCCGATCTCCAGGTAGTTGGAACGTGGCCTTCCTATGCCTCTTCTTGCACACACTTTTGCTTTTTATATCTGTTTCGTCAATATTTCTTCACTCATCCTTTCTATGTGTCCAAACCAACGTAACATGCCTTTCTTCATCTTTACAATCACGCCCTCATTCACGCCAGTTGATTTGCGAATCTCTTCAGTGCATATAGTTGTAGTTGAATAACGGCGATAGACTCGCCATCTGTCACGCTGGCACCTAAAATATATCTCCGGGGGAAAGTGGGTGTGTGGGAACTATCTTCCCCTTTGTGGGATATATTTTAAAGAAAGTAAAGATTATAGACTGTGAAATGTAAGAATAAAGTATTGTGATTTATGTTAATTTGATTATCCGCTCGTTTGGGCATTGGTTAATAAACGGGCCATCTCAAGCAACAATACGAGTATTTCAGCAAATCACGTTAGTATATCAGCACGTTTAAACAAACAAACACTGCCTCTTTATGATATGTATACATTGTGGCATCCAGGTGTCAGAATGATAGCAAGGGCGAACCAAATTGTATAAAATCTTATTTCCAAATTCCGTCAACCACACCTGTCCCGGGCCGACGTCGAAGTTCCCCACCTAACCTCGGGACACGTCGAGACAGCCGTTGTGTTACCGTGGAATATGAAATTTTGCAAGAGTACAGAACCAGTCCCAAATCTGAAAGTAAATATGACATTTCATATTCACTCCGAACTACTAGGATATATTTGAAGTCTAACATTATTTAAAATTTGACATCCCACGACGTGTTTGGTTCAGACGCTAGGGTTTCGACGCTTTATTTAAATTACTTCTGGAGAAATTTAAATATGTCTTTCGCACTTCTTAAATTAAATTTTGTTACACAGAACAAAATTATATTCCATTACTTTAAAAGAGCCGTGGTGGCCGAGTGGTTCGAGCAATTGCCTGCGACGCAAAGGTCGCAAGTTCGAATCCCGACGGTAACAATGAGTTTTTCTGAACTTAAGTACAGTGATTAGTCACACCACGAGCTTTACGGTGAAGGAAAACATCGAGAGGAAACCTGCATACGTCTGAGAAGAAATTCAAAGGCGTATGTATAGTCGTGCTGGTGTAACGGCGATGGACTCGCCATCTGTCACGTTGGCACCTAATATACCTCTGGCGGAAAGTGGGTGTGTGGGTATTACCTATACACCTCTGCCTACCCCTTCGGGGACCCTTGTGGGAAGGCGTGAGGATATATTATTATTATTTACTTTAAAATATCACTTCATGATTTGAGTTGAAGCCGCGTGATTTTAAATAGCCAAGCAAATCCATCTAGATGCCATCTAGATGTGACGGTTATGAGATGTATGGCATAATGGGTTTCCCGTTCGAATTTTGAGCTGGCCGACTGGGGAATTAAGCTGAATATGAGCTCCTTAGGGAAGGGGGAGGTTGTTCTATTATAGTACTATATAGTCACTTGCCACTCTGTGTTCGGAGAGTTATACTGTGTTGGTAGCAGAAGGATTAGTCTCATTATACTACTTCCTTATCACTTGCACTCTTTGCGTTGCTCGAACCGCTCGGCCAACATGGCACGGTTTTAATGATCCCAAGACTTTATACGAACAATAGCCATATCTGAAATATTCAAGGAATGTAAACGTAGTCCCAACTTATTCCAGCTAACACTTATGTGTGCTTAGCTCCGTATATGGCTCGTCCGCAATCCGAGCGTTATTTTCCGGCTTTTAACTTGACTAAAGCGAAACTTGGCTTTTAAGCATCAAGTACAAACATTATGTTTGAGAGCAGCCATTGCTATGTTTCGCGTCTAATGTTTGGATATTTGAAACGAAGACAATCTTAAAGTACTAATGCAAACAAACGTATTTGTATTTAAGCCAACTTTATATTAACGCTTTAAGCGAGCATCTATGAAGAGTGATGAATGTGGACGAAGCGAAAGAGGTATGCAAGTCTAGAGAGAACTAGGGCTCTATACTCTCTGCCTACCCCGTCGCTTCTCAGACGTATGCAGGTTTCACCGTAAAGCTCATGGTGTGACACTATACTTTTAAGCTCATTGATATAGCCGTGATTCAAGGCAGTCTTTGCAATGGAGGTGATTGCTCGAACTGCTCGGTCATCACGGCTATTTATTTTTATTTATTTATTTATTGCAGGAAGATTTACAGCAAGTAATACATGTAAATAAAAACATAAATGTAACTAAATGCTAATAACAAATCTTCACCTATAAATGTTAAACAAGATAACCAAGTGCTTGCTTGAAATAAGTCCATTTGAGTATAGATTGCTCAGATAATAGCTTAAAAATATATCCTCACGCCTTCCCACAAGGGTCCCCAAAGGGGTAGGCAGAGGTGTATAGGTAATACCCACACACCCACTTTCCGCCAGAGGTATATTAGGTGCTAGCGTGACAGATGGCGAGTCCATCGCCGTTACTCAAGCACAACTATACATACGCCTTTGAATTTCTTCTCAGACGTATGCAGGTTTCCTCTCGATGTTTTCCTTCACCGTAAAGCTCGTGGTGTGACTAATCACTGTACTTAAGTTCAGAAAAACTCATTGGTACAGTCTGGATTAGAACTTGCGACCTTTGCGTCGCAGGCAACTGCTCGAACCACTCGGCCACCACGGCTATTTATGTTTGATAAAACACAAATATTTAATAGTTAATAGTGCTTTGTATTATCCACCTGTCAGTACATAACGATTGGTAAAGGTATTGTCACCTTTTGTCTGCCAAAGGCTTCACAATATAACGCCAAAACATGTCAATTTTGAACGTAACGCCCCGACTGGGCGCGTCGCCTATCACATCATGAGAGCTGACATATATCGTAGAATTACTTTTAGCTGCTCCTCGAGTCGACATCTAAGTTTGCTATGTCGTAGCTCGACTACAGATGGTGTGGCTAATCTTGATCTCATATATAAGGATATATTAATAAATCTTCGTAAAACAATACTAGTACCCAGAGATAATTATATTATGTATGTAAATGATTACAGCTCCGCCCCTTCGGTCATGCAGTATTATATATATATATATATATCCTCACGCCTTCCCACAAGGGTCCCCGAAAGGGTACAACGAGTTGAACTATACGAGGTGTAAGGTGTGACCGGGGTGACACCCACTTTCCGCCAGTGATATATCTTACTCAAGCACGACAATACATACGCCTTTGAACTTACAGTTTCCTCACGACGCTTTCCTTCACCGTTAACTTCGTGATGTGAATAATAACTATCTTTAAGGTTAGAACTCATTGATACAGGGATTCAAACTTGCAATCTTTGTGTTGCAGGCAACTACTCGAAGCACTCAGCCACCACGATTTTCAATATTACCTAAACTATATGCCTTCCTGTTAAATAACATTAACTATAACTATATATTAAAATCCGATTTTTATACTACCATGGTGGCAAATAAGCATGGGGCCTGCCTGATGGCAAGCGGTTACCGCTCTCTGTGGATGCAGATCCAAGCATGCAAGAACCTTTTCACACCCTTGAAAAATTAATCTAGTGTTATTCTTCATCTGCAAGCTCATATATCGTTGTGCCGCCTGCAACTTGGTACCTGCCTTGCATTATGTATCTAGCTTATACCCGAAATGGGTTTGAGTCCGTCGCTATCTGCGTACTGGAATTTAGTACACTTTGAAGTATTATAATCTATAATGAGGCTACATTTATGCCTCGGGTTGAAACAACTGACCTTTTAAGGGTGTTAGGAAGATCTTGTGCCAAACGGTAAGGGTGAGTACTAGGGTTAGTATAACTAGGGTTATCGGCTATGTATTCTCGGCCAATTAACCCCTTTTTTGCCATATGGTTTTTGTATTAATAATTATACTTTTTATCGAAAGATGATCTCTTAACCACCACGAAACCTCCCTTCACGGAATCTTGAAAAGTTTTTTTGAATAATAATAATAATACCCACGCACCCATTTTCCGCCAGAGGTGCCAACGTGACAGATGGCGAGTCCATCGCCGTTACTCAAGCACGAGTATACATACGCCTTTGAATTTCTTCTCAGACTTATGCAGGTTTCCTCTCAATGTTTTCCTTCACCGTAAAGCTCGTGGTGTGACTAATAACTGTACTTAAGCTCAGAAAAACTCATTGGTACAGTCGGGATTCGAACTTGCGACCTTTGCATCGCAGGCAACTGCTCGAACTACTCGGCCACCACGGCTCTATTTTTGAATATTAACAAAAATATGTGGCGTAACGATTATAGATCAGATTCGCGATAAAGAGATTCGTAAAACTACTGGCATGAACGAGTGTGATTATAAAGATGAAGAAAGGCATGTTACGTTGGTTTGGACATATAGAGTGGATGAATGAAGAAAGATTGACGAAACAGATACACAAAGCGAAAGAGGAAAACCACGTTCCGACTACATGCATCAAATGGATGGTATGGGAACGTCATCTAATGAATGAAGCGGAGAAGTATAAAGCGAAAGAGGTATGAAAGTCAAGAGAGAACTGTCACTTTTCTCGCTCTGCCTACCCCGTAAAAGACGGCATGATGATATGTTTGCATATATTTTATGAGGCCAGTTTGTGCAAGTTGGATCGGATCCTAAATCAATCGAAAGATCATTCCCCCTCCGTAAGTGCTAGTATCTCGTCGGCCCCGAACTGTAGTTACGAACTTAATTAAAGTCTAAATACCATCGGTAGGGCAAGGTTACCGGGATAAATCTAGGGATGTGAGCTATTACCTCACTTATATTATAAATGCAAAAGTTGACGGTGAAGGAAAACATCGAGAGGAAACCTGCATACGTCTGAGAAGCAATTCCAAGGTGTTTGTATAGTCGTGCTTGAGTAACGGCTATGTGCCTATGCTATGTTCGGAGGCCCTTATGAGAAGGCGTGAGGATACGAAATAGCATGACTTTTGAACACAAATAGGTTATTAGCTGGATTGACATAGGATTTGTTTTATACCAGAAAGAAATCTACCAATCAACATAATTTCTACTCAAGAGAGTAGACGGACTGATATATGAATTTAACGCGAGTAAAACCAAGAAGCAAGACGATGAGGGAGAAATACTGTAGGTTACGCTTCTGCCTACCCTTTCGGGGACCCTTGAGAATATAAATTATATTGCCATTTAGTATTCAACACAACACCGTCATTACTACAGTATACAATCTATCGAATCGACTAGAAAGCAATTAATCGATATAACGATATCGATAACCTGCCTAGAACATTAGGGTCACTTCACTAGGTAGAGGTGAGCCAACTAATCTAGACTTTAAACAAGATCTACTTCCCATCAAGGGCCGGTAGTTCGTGTTAACTATTCGTTTGTGCAGTTAACTGGTAGTTAGTAGCGGTACTTGCTGATCGAACAGGGTGATATTCGATTATGACTGATAATCTCAACTGCCCTTTGTTCACAGTCTCATGTACATTTGGAAACGAAGAGGAGAGAGATGAAGAGGAGAATAAACTGCATAAAGTGTGTGTCATCTCAGAGTCCTTCTGTAAACTGGATAAAACGTTAGACCTATTTATAACTATTTATGTACCTCAGACCAGTTAGTGCTTCAGTTATTTATTATAAGTTACATAATCGTACATACTACGCATACAATTCCAAAACATTAACGCAATTTTAAAACAATGCATTGAAATCCTCAATATATCCTCACGCCTTCCCACAAGGGTCCCCGAAGGGGTAGGCAGAGATGTATAGGTAATACCCACACACCCACTTTCCGCCAGAGGTATATTAGGTGCCAACGTGACAGATGGCGAGTCCATCGCCGTTACTCAAGCACGACTGTACATACGCTCTTGAATTTCTTCTCAGACGTATGCAGGTTTCCTCTCGATGTTTTCCTTCACCGTAAAGCTCGTGGTGTGACTAATCACCGTACTTAAGTTCAGAATTGAAAATTCAGCATTGAAATCTTACTAATTAATAATTGCGAATTTATGGATTTATGAAATTATGCACAAAACTGTGTGCAAGAAGAGGCAGAGGAAGGCCACGTTCCAACTACCTGCATCAAATCGATCGGACGCTCAAGGACGGGAACGTCAAGAGTACTCGCAACCGACGAGCATGTATGAAGAGACTGATGAATGTGGACGAAGCCAAAGAGGTATGTAAGTCTAGAGAGAACTGGCGATGATATGTATGTATGTAATTTATCGAAACGGAATTGTATATTACTTGGCCAGAGATTGACAATTAGCTGTATTAGCATATAGATTCTATCATCTTTATTTATTTTTATTTATTTATTTATTTACACACGCATTAACATCCTTACAGTAGGTACCAATATGTAATTACACGTACTTAGAAATCACGTAGGCAGAAAGGGAAGAGATTGGACACCCCACGTTCATCAGTCTTCTTACATACTCACGGCTTTTGGGTAACGATCACCTGTTTTACAATAAATATTTACGATTTAATCTTTGAGTAATATCCTCTCCTTAGCATCTTATTATATATTCAGAGTGAAACGCGAGTTAATCCTAGTTGCACATATCATAAGTCAGCAAAACTCAATCTGAGCCGGCAAACAATCCTCCGAGGAAAAACCCTACTTTTTGTTTACGAAACGACATTACAAACGAATTTAATGTTATAGATAACCAATTTATAGCCGAGCGGGTTGCGGGATGCTGGGGGTATGACCCCAGTCTATTAATTGCACTCATAGGTAATCCGGAAAATACCACAAGTTCGAATACCGACTGTACCGATGAGTTTTTCTGAATGTAAGTGATCAGTCACACCACGAGCTTTACGGTGAAGGAAAACATGGAGAGGAGACCTGCATATGTCTGAGAAGCAATTCAATGGCGTATGTATAATAGACTCGCAATCTGTCACGTTGGCACCTAAAATATATCTTTGGAGGACCCTTGTGGGAAAATATGAGGTTATATATATAGTTAGGTTAGTACGTACGTTACGTACATATGCATGTGTGTGTGCGTATCTTTTTATTCGTATATGTTTGGGTTATACGAAATAAATATCTCACATTATACTCGATAGCACTCTCGCACCATTAGTACCTACATCAAAAGCCGATATTACAAGACGTGTCACCGGCGCCCGCGTGTACGAGTTGTGTCACTCCCCGAGAGCACGTATTCGGCTTAACTTCCTTCCAGACGTCTACAATGTGAGAATTATGAATGGTATATTCATAGGATGCACTGCGTACTGTTCAGTATTAAACATAAATATATACTTTGTTAACTATAGCAGCCTGAATGCTATAGGCATAACTTATAGGTACATATTGATGGAACAGATCTACAGCAAAAGTGTGTGCAAGAAGAGGCAGAGAAAGGCCACGTTCCAACTATCTGGATAAAATCGATCGGACGCTCAAAGACGGGGACGTCAAGAGTACTTGAAACCGACGATCATGTATGAAGAGAATGATGAATGTGGACGAAGCGAAAGAGGTTGTATCGCAGTAAACGATCAGTTCGAAATAGTATAGCTTTCCATAAGTCAAATGATATTTTAAATCGCTTACTAGTTTTTGAGTTTATCAATTACAAAATGAAACTAAAAATTCACAGAAAACCTTACCTCTTTTGTATATGAGCGTAGAAATCGAAGCTGGACGGGACAAATAAATGTAATACAATATATTTCTGACTTCACGGATTTTTACAAGGCTCCCGAAGAGGGCTTTTTCTTTTATTTATACCATATTGGTGGCAAACAAGCATGCTGTCCGCCTGACGGTAAGCGGTTACCGCCGCCTATGGACGCTTGCAACACCAGGGGTATTGCAGGGGGCCCGCGCTGTCGGCCATAAGTAATAGAAGTGGGGTGATAAGAGTAACAACAGCTTTTCACTATAAAATTATACGTATCAACGTGACAGCTGTCAAACCCGGGGCCTTTTCTCAAGCACGGCAATACGATCACTTAATAAAAAAAAAGTTAAGTTAGAAAATAAGTTAGTAAAGCATTTCTTCCAAAGCAATCAGTACATATGAGCAAAGTTTCGTAGATAACAGTTTAACTGGTAAAATAAGTTCGCCGATGTTGCTCTATTCAAGCAAGTTACGGGTTGCTAGTATTTTGTGTTCGAAGACACTAGCGAAAATTGCCTGCTATGATTGTAATTAGTGACGCCTTTATAGATAAACTAATTACCTACATTGGACACATTATAATGTCGGCTTTTTTTCGGCGGATTTTTTTTTCAATAAAAAGTATCCTATGTTACTTCTAATACCTCCAAGAATATGTGTACAAAGTTTTAGAGTGATCTCTTAAGTAGTTTTTACGTGAAAGCGTAACAAACAAACTTACATTCACATTTATAATATTAGTATAATAATATTATATACTACTACTGTACCGATGAGTTTTTCTGAACTAAGTACAGTGATTAGTTACACCACGAGCTTTACGGTGAAGGAAAACATCGAGAGGAAACCTGCATACGTCTGAGAAGCAATTCAAAGGCGTATGTATAGTCGTGCTTTAGTAACGGCTATGAACGCGCCATCTGTATTGTTAGCCCCTAAAATATATCTCTAGCGGAAAGTGGGTGTCTGGGTACTATCGATACACCACTGCCTACCTCTTTGGGGAGTGCGTGCGTGCGTGCTCTTAGTGGGAAGGCGTGAGGATATCCGTACTACATACATACATATCATCACGCCAAGTCCCTAACGGGGTAGGCAGAGAGTATAGAGCGCCAGTTCTCTCTAGACTTACATACCTCTTTCGCTTCGTCCACATTCATCAGTCTCTTCATACATGCTCGTCGGTTTCGAGTACTCTTAACGTTCCCGTCCTTCAGAGTCCGATCTATTTGATCCAGGTAGTTGGAACGTGGCCTTCCTCTGCCTCTTCTTGCACACACTTTTGCTTTGTATATCTGTTTCGTCAATCTTTCTTCACTCATCCTTTCTATGTGTCCAAACCAACGTAACATGCCTTTCTTCATCTTTACAATCACACCCTCATTCACGCTAGTTGATTTGCGAATCTCTTCATTGCGGATTCGATCTAATATCGTCACGCCGCACATTTTTCGAAGAGATCGCATCTCGACTACATTCAAGCTATTTTCATACTTCCTCTGACATACCCAGGATTCGCTGCCATACAATAAGGTAGGTACCAATATCGCGTTGTGGACAGCAACTCGAGCATTCTTGCTCAGACTTTTACTGCCCATCAACGCCGACATGGCCCCATTCACCTTATTTCCGGCAGTTATCCTTCTGGATTATATAAGGAAGGATATCCGTACTAATATTATAAATGTGAATGTAAGTTTGTTTGTTACGCTTTCACGTCAAAACTACTTAACCAATCATCATGAAACTTTGTACACATATTCTTGGAAGTATTAGAAGTAACATAGGATACTTTTAATAGATTTTTTTTTACCAAAGATAAAAGTCACGCCGACGAAGTCGCGGGTACAGCTAGTATAATATAATTATATACCATTTAACCAACCGAGAAGTTTGTTTCGCCGTTTCTGCTGCTGAAAGGTTTTTATCCGTAATTTTGTATTTAATATCTGACGTTCAAGAAATGTCCCTTACGTTGAATAAGAAAAAAAAAAAAATTGATTAAAAAAATATTATATATTTTAGAGACAACCTTTACCTATGATACAATCAAAATATACCTATCTCACTCTTAGTGTAGCGCGTTACTCAAGTCGGGCCACTCACCTAAATACACACACACAATTCTTTGTCCGCAATCCATCCGAAAGATTTATTTCATAACACGCAAATTCCAATAAATATACGAAAAAGGGAGGAAAGCGGTCGCCATATATTTATCCAAATACCGTCGATTGTTAGAAACAGACAAAAGGTAAAGTACGCAGGGTTGTGTGAATTTTCTATTTCCTTTGAGATAAATCTCAGATATAAATCATAGTAACGATGTGTCTTATTACGCCGCTTCCGTTGTCCACGCGATTGTACATACATCAATCTATTGTATGCTTTAAATTACGTAATGTACAGTCGCGATCACAGGTACTCTACAGGTTTGTGCGAATAAAAATCTACTTTACACAAAGATTTCAAGTTCGCATCCCGACTGTACCAATGAGTTTTTCTGAAATTAAGTACAGTGATTAGTCACACTACGAGCTTAACAGTGAAGGAAAACATCGTGAGCAAACCCGTTGCGTTACGTTTGCGAAGAAATTGAATAAAATAATAAAATAATATATTCTCACGCCTTCCCACAAGGGTCCCCGAAGGGGTAGGCAGAGGTGTATAGGTAACACCCACACACCCACTTTCCGCCAGAGGTATATTAGGTGCCAACGTGACAGATGGCGAGTCCATCGCCGTTACTCAAGCACGACTATACATACGCCTTTGAATTTCTTCTCAGACGTATGCAGGTTTCCTCTCGATGTTTTCCTTCACCGCAAAGCTCGTGGTGTGACTAATCACTGTACTTAAGTTTTTTAAAACTCATTGGTACAGTTGGGATTCGAACTTGCGACCTTTGCGTCGCAGGCAACTGCTCGAACCACTCGGCCACCACGGCTTAAATTTAGAAATTGAGAAGACGTGTATATAGTCGTGCTTGAGGAGATATATATTTTAGTTGCCTAGTGACAGGTGTCGAGTTCAACGCCATTCCTAAAGCACTATACATACGCCTTCGTCCGAAAAAACTCAGTAATCAATCACTCACGTTATCGTTGTTAATGTGCTCAACTGCTACGAGAACCGCTTTCCATCACATTTGTACACTATAGCTTCTATAAAGCTTGCTGCATAAGGACGCCTAATACGAATTGAATCGTTCTATATTGTGTGGAAGTAAAAGTTGAAATTGGTTGGAAATGAGACATCACTTCTTTTATGAAACTGTGACTCGGCACTTTTCTTGTTTTGATGCGTATGTATGTATAAAAATACATAGCACGCCAGTCTCATACAAGTTAGCTGGCCTCTTTCGGTTCATATGAATTAATCGCTTCATGTATGTTTGACGTCATCATGGGGTAGGCAGAGAAAGTAGAGCGCCAGTCCCCACTAGCCTTACATATCTCTGACACTACCCACATTTTTAGATTTATTTACCTATGCTTACCGACGGAAATATATTTTTGTGCCAACGTGACAGATGCATACGTGAGTGAGTACATCGCTGATTATATTATGATATATTTTTTTTATTATTTATTTTATTTACATAAATGTTTATTCTTTTATCTACCCACTGTAACTAAGTAGGTATATATACTATAATAAAATAAATAATATATCCTCACGCCTTCCCACAAGGGTCCCCGAAGGGGTAGGCAGAGGTGTATAGGTAATACCCACACACCCACTTTCCGCCAGAGGTATATTATGTGCCAACGTGACAGATGGCGAGTCCATCGCCGTTACTCGAGCACGACTATACATACGCCTTTGAATTTCTTCTCAGACGTATGCAGGTTTCCTCTCGATGTTTTCCTTCACCGTTAAGCTCGTGGTGTGGCTAATCACTGTACTTAAGTTCAGAAAAACTAATTGGTACAGGCGGGATTCGAACTTGCGACCTTTGCGTCGCAGGCAACTGCTCGAACCACTCGGCCACCACGGCTTTTATATACTGACTTTCTTTTACTAGATATATTCTCATATATCCTCACGCCTTCCCACAAGGGTCCCCGAAGGGGTAGGCACAGGTGTATAGATGGTACCCACACACCCTTTTTCCACCAGAGATATATTTTAGATGCCAACGTGACAGATGGCGAGTCCATCGCCGTTACTTATTTGACGTGACTTTACCGTGCCTTTTAATCGCTTTTCAAACGTAGGTATGTAGGTTTCCTCTCGATGTTTTCCTTCATCGTAAAGCTCGTGGTGTGATTAATCACTGTACTAAAGTTCAAAAACACTCATTGGTACAGTCGGGATTGGAACTTGCGATCTTTGTGTCGCAGGCAACTGCTCGAACCACTCGGCCACTCACATAAATTACTCTTACTAACAAATTTTTAATTTAAACATATGTGAGTTTTTTGTTTTTATGTATACTTTTGACATTAGAATAATCGAAAAGAGCCACTAAGTTTAAGGACCACAGAATGTACGTGTAACATCAAACTGCGGCACTTAGTACGCAAATAAATAATTATGTATGTAATCCTAGCTATATGTCTAACACCGGTCCTGAAGTTAAGATAGCACTCAGTACGCAAACGAACATAAACCCCAAAGCTTATAAATAATTCACAGAGCTTAATTCAAATAATTCGCAGCGATTGATGCATTTATTAAAATATTCAAAGTGGTTAGATATTTACCATTACTTTACAGTTCAATGGAGCTCGATGTAAATGATGTACTTAAATAATTAATTTCTCACTTAAATATTTATCGGTGCGAGTAAATTGTTAATGGCTGTTAAGCCGTCAAATTATCTGCACGCTTAACGCAACCCTTCGGAGGCTTTTGAGGAGTAAATAATAATAATGTTTGCTATAGCTGATACCCGTGACGTGGTCCACTTAAAATAATTTCGTGGAGTCCCTCACGGGGTAGGCAGAGAAAATTAAAGACGTATGTAAGTTTTGCTTGATTAACGGCGATGGGTTCGCCATCGGTCACGTTGGCACCTAAAATATATCTCCGTTGAAATATGGGTATGTGAGTACTACTCCTCTGCCTACCATTTCGGGGACACTTGGGGGAATGCGTGAGGATATATTATTTATTATTATATATTATGTACTTTTCATTATTTTCATATTTTATTTAGTTATATAGAATACCAATGAAATACTTTCTCATGTTTATAGAGCAAATAGAACGAAACATAATCAAATGAGTCAAGCATCATTGCTACAATAACCCAAGTATTGTACCAGTATGTACCGATTCGAACCAGATTAATCTGCCTTGGATTGATTTTGGGGAATTGGATTTTTCTTGTGTATCATATTACGGAGCTAAATCATATTTATTTACTAGTTTTCTAGCTATGAGATTGTCCGCGTAAAAAGGCTTTTTGCCTTAGATTTATCTCTTCTAAAAACATACAGCAATTTTTTCTCTCTCTGCCTTTTTGAAATGGAATAAATTGGAAAAACACTCGGTCCGCATGATGGTAAGCGTTTAGCGCCGCCAAAAAAGTTTGCAATACCCGACCTTTTACCACTGAAAATGGTTCGTTGTATTTCCACGGGGAAGTAGTTACGAACCTTGGCCAATGAAGAGAGATTACAATTAAATCCCACAGAAGTAGGGCAGGTAGCTAAGATCCCATAAATCCCACAAGCAACCAGCTCCCGGACGCGAAGATTACCAGCGGATACATTATGTATTGTGCCGGTCCAGTACACATTTTAGTTACCATCAAAATTGGCAAGTGTCTTAATTCAGAGAACTAATCTTCACACCTTGCATATAGCGTCATCGTCAAAGCGGTTAAGCAACGACCTATTGTCGGGCCTACGCTGTTCCCCCACACTTAAGTACTATTGCTGTAACATAAAAAAATATTATTGTAATTATGATTTGAAAAGAGTAACCATGGAGTTTCTTGCCGGTTCTTCTCCATGGAAACGACCAACCCGAACCGTACACCTTTTCCGACGTTTTATGAGTGCCCACCTAGGCCTATGTGAAATAAAAATATTTTGATTTGATTTGATTTGGTATTAAAATACTACAATTTCTGCCTGGAGCATTTTTTCCTTATCAAAAAATTTATGTGTAAATAAATATCTTTGGACAACTCTACACTAACTGACATAACCCCAAATTAAGAATAGCTTGCTTTATTATGGTGACTAGACAACAATATATTTACTTAGATAGATATATACATACATACATACATAGGACATCTAAGACTACGGAACAAATATTCGTGTTCATCAAATCCGCGACCTTAAGCTTTGCAATCATGTGCTCTAACCACTAGACACTAGGCCGTTAAATATATCTCCGATATATATATCAGAGGTGTGAAGATAGTAACCACACAGGCATTTCCACAAGAGATATAATTTAGGTGCCAACGAGACACATGGCGAGTCCATCGCCGTTACTTAAGCAGGTCTATTCATATCTTTTAAAATCTTCTCAAACGTATGCAGGTCTTCTCTCGATGTTTTCCTTCACCGTAAGCTCGTCGTAAGCTAATCACCGTACTTATATTTAGAAAACTCAGTGGTACTCGTTTATCACATATTATCACGCCGAGTCTCTAACGGGGTAGGCAGAGAGTATAGAGCGCCAGTTCTCTCCAGACTTACAAATCTCTTTCGCTTCGTCAACATACATCAGTCTCTTCATACATGCTCGTTGGTTTCGAGTACTCGGACGCTCAAGGTCGGACACGTCATGCCATACCTGCTAATTGAAATATAAATCGAGTCAATAACACTAGTACACCTTCAGTCAGAACTATTAATACAGAGTAACTGGGCCGTCAATTTCTAGACGATTGCCTCCTTTCACGCAATCTGTCTGCTGAAGTGGATGGACTCAGCTCGCCAGTGCAACTTGGCTTGAATTAGAAATTATATTGTGTCTACCATTACTGGAGCGATCACGCATCCTTGAGTTCGTACAGTTGATATTGTTTAGTAATTAAGTAATAGCCGTGTTGGCCGAGTAGTTTGCTTAATATTAAGAATGCAAGTTCGAACCCCGCCTGTAACTAAGTCTGTTTCTCAACTTATGTACAGTGATAAGTAAAAGCTCATTAATCACTGTTCTTTCATTCCGATAATACCAATTCGTACAGCCCGGTTTCGAATAGCGATCTTTGCATTGTAGTTCGAGTGGTTGCCCGCGACACAAAAATCGCAACTTTATATCCCGACTGTACCAATGAGTTTTTCTGAACTTAAATAAAGTGATTAGTTACACCACGAGCTTTACGGTGAAGGAAAACATCGATAGGAAACCTGCATACACCTGAGAAGCAATTCAAAGGCGTGTGTATAGTCGTGCTTGAGTAACGGCGATGGACTCGCCATCTGTCACGTTCGTTGGCACCTAAAATATATCTCTGGCGGAAAGTGGGTGTGTGGGTGCTACCTATACACCTCTGCCTACCCCTTTGGGAACCCTTATAGGAAGGCGTGAGGATTATATTGCATTGCGGCCACCAAGGTTCAGCTCATATGTAACGCGATCGATAAAAAACAAATTAGTTAGAGTTTAGAGCGACATTAGTAGATCCAGTCGAAGATACCGATTAAATATAGCCGGTAATAGCCGTATTGGAGCTTTAAATCAAAGGTTAATCCGATACCGATGAAATATCTAGTTTGTCGACTCATATCCTAGCGTAGAGGTAATTAATCGATCTTGCCATGGCGTGCTTTGCAATCCTTATTCCAGGGTGCGAAAGGGACATAGTTACTCGTTAAGGAGCTGGTGCAATGTAATGGTGTCTCTATGTAAGTCATGACAGGCACTGTAGCTTTAAGAGCTTGGCTCTTATCGTCGTCACTGATGCAACTCCTGCTATTTCTGTTCCTCGCAATCTCTTTGGTATCCCTATACCACTAAGCAATTTTTTGAATGCAGCCAATTTTTCATCCTCCGTAAGACGAGGTTCTATCTATCTATCTATTTAGCCTTTTTATCCTGAGCTTGTTTTCTTTTAGTGTATTGTTATAAAATGTCTCTAATCTCAGTGTGTCGCTTGACAAAGGCCTCCTCTAACATTTTCCATTGTTTTCTGTCCCTGGCTACCCTCCTCCAGTTCGGGCCTGCCGTTAATTTTAACTCATCTTCCCATCTTATATGATGTCTTCCTCTGCTCCTCTTGCCGTCTCTAGGATACCAGTGTGTGACATCTTTACTCCATTTTTCCTGTATGTCACGCAACATATGCCCAGTCCACCTCCATTTCAGTTGATCTCCTCTCCAAAACGAGGTTAGTCTGAATATAAAGCATATTATTTTACCTGTTATACTAAAACATAGCTTAAAAACAAACATAAAAAAAACATTAGCACTAAAAGGCGTTAAATAAGCTTAATGAAACATTATTTAAAATATGATGATTTATTTACAGTGTCAATTGTTGTCTATGTCTCTTGTCTATTAACATAAATAAAGTATTATTGCATATACATAGGTACGTACTGATATGTTTTCTCTTGGTTTTCTCCTCCTTTTTTAACTCTATTAATAAATATAGCCGTATAGCTTAGAATCCCCTCGTTTTCTGCATACTTTAATTAAACGCACGCGAGTATGCACTCAATGCATTACACACTAAGGTGCTAATTACACCTGACGTATTTCTAAAGTATAAACCGCACGTTCTCAAAGACGACCACCACTATGCGGGTTACAGTAACATGAGACGTGGTACAAAAGCAAGCAGTGAGCGGAGGACATTCACATTAAAGACAAGTTATATGAAAATCTGTCACAATGGTATCATTTTTCATATATATATTTTTAATTATCATATACAATATTGAAAGATTAGTCACACCACGAGCTTTACGATGAAGGAAAACGACGAGAGGAATTCTGCATACGCTCGAGAATAAATTCAAAGGCGTGTGTATACATACACAATATTGAAAGATTTGCCACACCACGAGCTTTACGGTGAAGGAAAACAACGAGAGGAAATCTGCATACGCTCGAGAATAAACTCAAAGGCGTATAGTCATGCTTGAGTAACAGCGACGGACACGCCATCTGTCACGTTAGCACCAAAAACATATATCTGGCGCAAAATGTGTGTCGTAGGTAGTACACCTATACACGTCTGCCTGTGTCTTATAAGGTTTTGCTCAATTCGCCTTGCAATGCCGAGAATATATCTAGATACGCTTTAGCTTGTAACTTAATATCCAAATTCAAAAAATTGCGCAGTGAGTAGCGGCCGACCGCCAGCCAGCCAAAAGGAATCTCTACCTAAGTTTTAGCGGAATTTCAATGTATCCGAGTAGATTTTAATGTATAGTATATTTATTCTATTGCGGAAACTAATCAATTTGTAGACAGTAAACTAGCTTTATTTATACCGTAGTGCCGAAATGTAAACAGCCGTAGCCGAGTGTTTCAAGTAGTTGCCTGCAACACAAAGAGTGTAAGTTTTAATCCCGATTGTACAAATGAGTTTTACTGAACAGTACAGGGATTTGTCACACCAAGAGATTTACAGTGAAGTAAAACATCGAGAGGAAACCTGTATACGTTTGAGAAGCAATTCAAAGGCATCGCCATCTGTCTCATTGGCACATAAAATATGTCTCTGCAGAAAAGTGAGTGTGCGGGTAGTAACTATACACCTCACCCTACCTAAACGCCTACCCGTTCGGGGGGACCCTTGTAGGAAGGCGTGAGAGTGAGAAATTCACAGAAGGGATGTACGTGTATTCTCGTTTCGGAGAGACGGCGGCAGACTTTGTACATCTCCTCATCGAAGGGGGGGTCTAATCTGACTACCTTTTTCAAGGGTCACGGAAGGGTTCTGCCTCAAGAACGCGGGGAAACAATGGTAACACAATGTTGGAAGCTAATAATATATATCGTATGTATGGGTCATTAATAATTTGTAGAAGTACGAGTAACTTCTAAATGATGAATATGTAATGTGATATTTGAAAGGTTTTCCTGGTTCCTGGTAATTGTCTGGAAATATTACTCCGACGGCAGTTTATACGGTCCTTATATAATGTAAAACATTACATTAATATAATAAAATGTTGAGCTTTAAATATATTTTATGTGGCTATATTATTATGATAGAGCCGTGGTGGCCGAGCGGTTCGAGTGGTTGAAGATCGGATCCCGACTGTAACAATGACATTTTCTTAACTTAATTACAGTGATTACTCACATCACGAGCTTTAGGAAAACATCGAGAGGGAACCTGCGTTTTGTTTCGAAAATAAATCTCGGTAAAATTATACTAATAAAATCTATTTTTAGGCGGGTAAAACAGCGGGCCGCAGCTAGTATAGCTATGAAACATACCGTCAGCTTAACGTTTCCGTCCAAATATCTCCTATTAAACTTAGCTTTGATATCTTTGTGGTACAAATCAAACACTTTCATCAATTATATTTACTCACATACATACATATCAGACAGAGAGTATAGAGCGCCAGTTCTCTCTAGACTTACATAACTCTTTCGTTTCGTCCAGATTCATCAGTTTCTTAATATATGCTCGTCGGTATCGAGTACTCTTAACGTTCCCGTCCTTGAGAGTCTGATCTATTTGATCCAGGTAGTTGGAACGTGGCCTTCCTCTGCCACTTCTTGCACACACTTTTGCTTTGTATATCTGTTTCGTCAATCTTTCTTCACTCATCCTTTCTATGTGTCCAAACCAACGTAACATGCCTTTCTTCATCTTTACAATTTTCTCTCATTCACGCCAGTTGATTTGCGAATCTCTTATATACTACTCATATATTTACTCATTAAATGTTTATCATTACAACTGTGTTACATTAAATTGCTGGACTTAAATCCATCTCTAGTTTGATTTATGTCAACTTTAACGTTTATTTATTTATTTGAAAATAATAATATAAATAATAATATATATATATGATGTATTTGAAAATACATCAGAAGAAAACGCTTAAGCCTCGTGGCTTGCACCGCGTTCTTAATCCAGGTTCGAACAAGTTGTGAGTTGCTGAGATTGAGAAATGTCCGGCCGTTCGTTTCCGTCATTTGTCTCATTATTATTTTTATTACAGCTCCCTCGGATGAAGAAAAGGAATAGAAGTGCGACGAATTACGTTACGTCGTAAATTAAGGGTGCAAAGTAAATTGTATGCTATGAGATATTTTAAGTGTCTCGTGAGTTGTTAAGCTTTGTTTGTACAAAGTAAAAGTTGTCAGAATTGGATATCGCGGGTCCGATCTTCCTTGTAGGCGGATATTCGATTGCGTGATGATCACCAATTGTTGTATCTCAGACTTTCATATACATATTTATACCCTCACGGGCTAACCTTACCTATATGTAGATATCATCACGCCGAGTCCCTACAGGGGTAGGCAGAGAGGATAGAGCGCCAGTTCTCTCTAGACTTACATATTTCTTTCGCTTTGTCTACATTCATCAGTCTCTTCATACATGCTCGCCGGCTTCAATGTAATTATAATCTTAATATATAGCCTACCCCGTGGCGTGATGATATGTATGTATGTATATATATAAATTACGCGTCACGTTGTTTGTCCGCGATGGACTCCTAAACTACTTACCGAATTTAATCAAACTTGTACACCGTGCCCAGTTTGATCCAACTTGAAAAATAGGACAGCTTAAATCTCAATTTATAGTCGCAATATTATTTTATTGCTAATTATTTGTCTATTATTTGCAAGTCGACGACATACTGAAACTATGTCTAAGAAACAAACAGACATGTTAATCGAATGTCTTATGTAAATGGGGATAAAGTTTTATTATCGTGGAGGATGAGGTTTTTTTTAATCAGCAGTAAAGTTTGAGACTCTTTTTATCACCAGAGCAGATTGGAGATTACACATCCTTGAGTTGTTATTCAGAGCGATATTGAACCAGTATTGAAGCTAGATTGTACCATATAAATAAATGTGTGTCTCTGATGAATAGAGGAATTGATTGCCTTCAGAGCGGCCCAGTTTTTCTGAACATAAGTACAGTGATTGTTCACACCACGAGCTTTACGGTGAAGGAAAACATCGAGAGGAAACCTGCATACGTCTGAGAAGCAAAATGCGTATGTATGTATAGTCGTGCTTGAGTAACGGCGATGGACTCGCCGTCTGTCACGTTAGAACCTGAAATATATCTCTGGAAGTGTGTAGTTACTACCTACGTCTGCCTACTGCTGTGGGAGATATTATTATTGAGAGGACATTAAGTTCCTGTCACGAAAAAAATACTAAACGCAATTGAATCAAAATATTTATTTATTTATTTATTTACACACACCTTAACATCCTTACAGTAGGTATACCAATATGATGTTAAAAGAAATGTATAATAATAATAATAGTAATAACATTAATAAACTAATTTACAAAATTACACTTTAAAAAATTATATATTATCAAGTAGTTTCTAAGAATTTTCTAACCGTTTCTGCGAGTTTCGGCAGGGTCTGGTGATATATATCTATATCGTTAGACATGGTGTTGATCAAACTAATGGCTCTCGAAAGGGGAGCGTATTTGAGCAGGTTCGTCCTGGGTGTGGACTCGCTGGGTAATATAATAGATAAATAATGATGAATATATAAAATCTACCAATAAACTCGAATCGTAGGTATAGCATTTAGTTATATAAGAATAATAATGAAGAAAATTAATGTTAGTTCAGTTACAAGCCATTTGTTATTCTAAATCCAATGACCACTTTTTTACTTACTTCTTTTTCAACACTTGCCTATGTCAGGAGACTAGAGCGGGGCTTCATTCTGACTGCATACCCTGTAAAGACTAGGTTTCATGAATGCATCAAATCGTAGGTGTATTAATTCAGTATTGTGGCAATTGTCGTGCCAAAAGCGAAATATGCCCTATTTCCTATAGAATAGAGGCTTAAGTTGACTGTTCGGAAAACGATAACATCGCAATTCCGTGAAGCAATTCGTAAACAAGTGTTTCTTGGCATCGTTTAATTGATATATCAAAAGGAAATCGTATTCCGGATGTCCTGAGATATAAATATTCCCTATTACACTACAATATTATGGAAACTGTTTCCTTTTCAAATAAGTGTACCGCACGGATTCATATAATAATAAATATAATAAATAATATATCCTCACGCCTTCCCACAAGGGTCCCCGAAGGGGTAGGCAGAGGTGTATAGGTAATACCCACACACCCACTTTCCGCCAGAGGTATATTAGGTGCCAACGTGACGCCGTTACTCCGGATTCGATAGCGTAAAATTCATATTAACGAAAAACATTTATAGGTCATACATATCATCACGCCGAGGTTCCAGCGGGACAGGAGAAAAGAGTGACAGTTCTCTCTAGACTTAAATACCTCTTTCGCTTCGTCCACACTCATCAGTCTTTTCATACAAGCTCGTCAGTTTCGAGTGCTGTTGACGTAATATACATTAATAATAATATAGGTACACTAAAAAACACTATGTGTGTAAAAACCGTGGTGGCCGAGTGGTTCGAGTAGTTGCGTGCAGCACAACGATTGCAAGTTCGAATCCCGACGGTACCAATGAGTTTTTCTGAACTTAAGTACACTGTTCAAACACATCACGAGCTTTACGGCGAAGGAAAATAGTGAGAGGAAACCTGCATATGTTTGAGAAGAAATTCAAATAACTTATATTCATACGTATTTTTGTTTTATTTCTTTCGGCAGTAAGCGCTTACCACCATTCTAGCCTACCACCTTATGGTATTCAAAAAAATTACCGGTATTTTTATATTCTTGGAGCAATCAAAGCGGTCGGCTAAACCTACAATACAATTATTATTCCCCCCAATATCTCGAGGTAAAATCAAATTAAATTAGCAGAAGATAAAAATACACATAGCATTGTTAACTTTATTAAAGCAACAATAAGTTCTAAAATTGCCCGCAAAGTTTGAAGATACACAATATTTCTTAAGCACGAAGATTCATCAATATGAAAAACGCGGCATAACGCAATTATGTATTCCAAACATTTGTTTGTCTTAACTTCGCCTTAAATTAAGGAAACAAAATCTCAGTATAGGCAAGGGACACACTTAACTTCGTGAATAAAATTTAACTTTGCATAATCTTACAAATTGTAACCGAATTTTAATTGGTACCTCTTATTTTCACACTGAAAAGTAATCACATTTTAAAAGTAACTTCGCTTCAAAAGCTCAGCTCAGTTGCTTCTTCATACCAATATTATAAATGCGGAGATGTATGTATGTTGCTCAATGCCTGAACGACTGAACAGGATCGGATGTAATTTGGCGCAGGGATAGATTACCTGGATTGTACATGTATGATTAGGCTATGTTTGAAATTAAATACAATTTTACGCGGGTGAATACATTACTGTATTCACCCACATACGTCTGAGAAGCAATTCAAAGGCGTATATATATTCGTGTTTGAGTAACAGCGATGGACTCGCTATCTGTCACGTTGGCACCTAAAATATATCTCTGGCGGAAAGTGGGTGTGTGGGTACTATACACTTCTGCCTAACTTCGGGGACCCTTGTGGGAAGGCGTGAGGATATACATAGAAACTATATAATATGGTACTTCTACCTCAGGGAGCAGAAATGACAACTATAACATAACCCATTAATTATACCGCTCTTACTGTAAACATTACAGGACCGCAAGAAGAGCACTGGTCAGAATAGCAATTAAGCGTTAATCCTTATAGTGATAACAGCTTCAACTATTCAACTATTAAAATAATAACGACCGAATACCCAAAGATGATAAGGTTAGGAGCACTCGAAATGTGACCATGTATGAAGAGGCTGATTAAGGTGAATGAAACACGGACCTGTATGTCTGGAGAGAACTCGCACTTTAAAAAAAATTAACACACAGCTCTTTGTGTTAGTAAAAATATATACATATATATATATATCATCACGCCAAATCCCTAACGGGGTATGCAATAAGTATAGAGCGCCAGTTATGATACCTCTTTCGCTTCGTCCATATTCATCAGTCACTTCATATTTTTCAAATTACAAAATGTTAATTGATTTGATGGCACGAGTCCAGCGTGATTTTGGTCCAACGCTTTGCTAAATATAACTTGATTTTTATAAATTCATATTTGAATCATAAAAATATGAATTTACTCCTTTTCTTGGCAATAAATATGGGAAATTGTGAAAAAATTGAACCAATCACTTTTTAGCCTAATTTATTACATGGACCCATTGGCCGGCTCAATCCCTAGATAATACAAAACATTAATCACGCGAACGCAGATCGTTAGAGAACACTTTAAAGACGTTATCTCCTTTAATAACATTCGAACAATTACTTAAAGATAATACGAATTGAAATGTGATTAATCTTTGCGGTGCGGTACATCTAAAACCTCCGTTCGAACTTGATTGAATCTTCTTTCGAGGCCAATGTGCTCACTATTCAAACTGCTGTCTTAGCATTTTGACACTAGATGTCGCTTTATAAAATTAGCACGCGCTATCATTTGGTTATCATTTTCTTCCATCTCCACGTAACCAGCTGCATATATTGAGAGAAGTTTTGAATTAGGAGTGTATAATTCTCTAACACGCTTCAATAAGCTTCATGCATATGTTAGTATGTAACGGAGACTGAACATTATGTTGACCTACTTAAAAACGTCGGATTAAATCGAACTTTGGCATTCAAGCATGCGTGATAATTAAGATATTATCACGCATCATAAAATGATAATCCTTCTACTAATATCTGTCAATAAACTATTTATAACTCGACACCATGCACCCCACACTTTTCTATAATATTTTTTTTCTCATTTTTCACTATTCTTCATTCAAATGTATTACTATTTATTGGTTTGATTTTATAACAAGTTTTTTTATTTTTTTTTCTATTCAATAGCCAGTAACAAGTTTTTTTTTCCACATTCCACAAGCATTCCACATTTGTTCTGAAAACCTCTGAAAACCTTATGCACTGTGGAAACCAAACACTATAAGGCAGTGGTATTAGGCTAGGCTTAAGAGAGGTAGGGCATAACGGATTCTCCGTTCGAATTTGGAGCTGCCCGACTGGGGCAGGACCTCCACCTTCTAGGAGTCTAGCCAAATAACACAATTTTTTGTGTTGTGTTCCTACGTGGTGAATAAGGTTTCCAGTAATGAGCTCCTTGGGGAGGGGGGAGGACTGTTATATTGTGTTGGCAACCGAGGGATTAGACCTATTATGTTGCCAACACAGTATAACTCTATGAACACAGAGTGGCAACGCGCAAGTGATACTTAGGTATCGTGAGCGTAAATAGGCTACGGTAACCGTTTCCCATCAGGTGGGCCGTATGCTTGTTTGCCACTCTTGTTGTATAAAAAAAAAAAAAAATTAGGCTTTTGTTAGGTATATTGCTAAAGTGACAAACTGCCTGCCTGACTATAGGCGGTTATGACCGTCTATAGCTTACTATACCAGGACTATCGGTCGCGTGTTGCCAGCCCTACCGGAGATACTACTCCGGTCGGGAAAATGCAAAATAAAACGGTATATTATGTGCCCGTACTTCACTGACAAACCGCAGGCAGTATAGCTAAACTATTCTGTCAAAGCCTTCGTGGTATTTGAACAAAATTCACACATAAATAACTATGTTAGAAATACGTCGGTTTTAAAATAGATGTAAATTCTTTCGGATTTAAATGTCAAGTTGTAAATTCGCTTAGAGCTATGAATGGTTTTAAAATATGTCTGTGGGTCCATTTAGTGTCATAACCAGTGAATCCCGAACGTGGAATTTGCACAACAATCTCACACAAATGAGCTGCATTCTGTCCAGAGGACCGCACAATTACAGCGCAGTGTATTCCAGTTGTACTTGTTCGTCTGTATAACGCTGATGAATATTTAGGTAGCTCCGAATTGTGTACTAGTTTTTTTCCTACTATGTTGCCTGCGACACAAAGATCGCAAGATCGAATTCCGACTGTACCAATGAGTTTTTCTGAACTTAAGGACTATGATTAGTCCCGCCACGAGCTTTACGGTGAAGGAAAACATCGAGAGGAAAGAGAAGAAATTCAAAGGCGTATGTATATTCATGCTTGAGTAACGGCGATGGACTCGCCATCTGTCAAGTTGCATCTAAAATATATCTCTGGTGAAAAGTGGGTGAAAGTCATTTGTGTGATAAACACGAGTATTTGTACCTTAGTCTTGGATGTCCTATGTATCTATGGATATATCTATATCTTATGTATATATATTCGTAAAAACTTAGTTTAATCTGGGCTCCTAAAAAAAACCTAGCTACGTAAATATGTATGTGTGAAATTTTCCCAAGGTAATAATAATTTATTTACTATCATATAGATGTGCTTGAGTAACGGCGATGGGACATTCAACACACCTTCAGCATGAGGGTGTTGAAACACTTCTGCCTATCCCTGCGTCCCTTTGAGTTCCCTTTCCCTTGAGTATCCCTTTGAGTTCAGAAAAAATCCATTGGTACAGTTGAGGTTCACACTTACAATCTTTGCAATGCAAGCGACTCGAACCAATCCATTGGTACAGTTGAGGTTCACACTTACAATCTTTGCAATGCAAGCGACTCGAACCAATCCATTGGTACAGTTGAGGTTCACACTTACAATCTTTGCAATGCAAGCGACTCGAACCAATCCATTGGTACAGTTGAGGTTCACACTTACAATCTTTGCAATGCAAGCGACTCGAACCAATCCATTGGTACAGTTGAGGTTCACACTTACAATCTTTGCAATGCAAGCGACTCGAACCAATCCATTGGTACAGTTGAGGTTCACACTTACAATCTTTGCAATGCAAGCGACTCGAACCAATCCATTGGTACAGTTGAGGTTCACACTTACAATCTTTGCAATGCAAGCGACTCGAACCAATCCATTGGTACAGTTGAGGTTCACACTTACAATCTTTGCAATGCAAGCGACTCGAACCAATCCATTGGTACAGTTGAGGTTCACACTTACAATCTTTGCAATGCAAGCGACTCGAACCAATCAGCCAACACATCTCTTAACCAAAATAGTGTACAATATTTTGACGGAAAGTCAGATTATCCGAAACGTACCCGTTTAATGGCCGAATTAATTATGCCATAGGAAAACGCAGGCAATGCGTAATTGATCATGATTAATGAATGTCGAGGAACTTTTTTCAGGGTTCCCGGGAGGGTTAACGGAAACCTCCAATCAATCTTAAGGTGTTTTGAGAGTTTCACGATAAATTACTTGTGATAAAGTTCGATTGCTTTTTCAGGATAGGGTTTAGCGTTCTCCGGTTTCAGCTTCGGGAATTTGTTTCACTAATCATGTTAGTTTCAAGTTTCGAGGTTTTTCATAAGGCGTTTGACGTAGTAACTGAGTCGGCAACACGCACGGAGTTCCTACCGGCGAACGCTCAGGATGTAGAATTAACTCCCCGTTGCAATTTCTCCAAAAGGTACTGCGTACAGTTATTCAAGAAGGGTGTAAAAAGATCCCTGCAGACAATGTTGGCAACAAGGCTGGCTCGGCATTCCAAGGCTCCATAAGCGGTGACGACCGCTTATCATAAGGTGGACCGAATACTCATTAACTGTTAAGATTCAATGCTTAAAGGAATAAGATTCGCAACGAATATATCCGACAGAGAACCAAAGTTATCGACATAGCTCAAAGGATTAGCAAGCTAAAGTGGCAGTGGGCCGGCCATATCTCGCGAAGAACCGACAACCGCTGGGGTAAACGTGTTCTTCAGTGGAGACCTCGACTAGGCAAACGTAGTGTAGGACGCCCTCCGACCAGGTGGGATGAAGATTTGCGAAGGGCTGCTGGCAGATGCTGGATGCGGCAAGCTGAAGACAGGGCGCTATGGCGCTCATTAGGGGAGGCCCATGTCCAGCAGTGGACTAGAGTGGGCTGATGATGATGATTCAATGCTTATAATAATCTAAATACTAGATAAATTAATAATAATAAGGAAGCCGTGGTGGCAGAGTGGTTCGAGCAGTTGCCTGCGACGCAAAGGTCGCAAGTTCGAATCCCGACTGTACCAATGAGTTTTTCTGAACTTAAGTACGGTGATTAGTCACACCACGAGCTTTACGGTGAAGGAAAACATCGAGAGGAAACCTGCATACGTCTGAGAAGAAATTCAAAAGGCGTATGTATAGTCGTGCTTGAGTAACGGCGATGGACTCGCCATCTATCACGTTGGCACCTAATATACCTCTGGCGGAAAGTGGGTGTGTGGGTATAACCTATACACCTCTGCCTACCCCTTCGGGGACCCTTGTGGGAAGGCGTGAGGATATATATATATATATATATAAATTAAAAGAACCTTCAAACACTTAAATTTGGAAAATCGGTAACGGTCAGAACTTAAACCGGCTATCTTGCATTAAGACCAGATATTAAGGATGCATGCGTATGCAGTGGGCATGTATGAAGAGACTAACAATGAATTAGTATAAAGCGTAAGAGGTATGTTAGTCTACAGCTCTCTGCTCTTTCTCTTACCAGATATCCTTAAAAGTTTATGAGCGATACAATTTAACACAAAAACAAGATGGTTGATTCTATTGGAAACGTTATTTTGGCTCCAAAATGTTTGGCCTCATTTAGGTTAACCAAATTGAGCGCGGCGCAGTTTCCAAATTTGACAACTTTTTTTCATTACTTTTAGATTGTTTACTTTATAAAGAATAGGATTAAAAGGCTTATTGCTACGTTTCCCGGGCATTTTGGGGGTTCCCGCCGTATTAGGGATGCGTGACTGATCATAAGCTTCGGGGTTATTGATGCAGAGCATTCTCGACCTTATTGTCTCAATCTCGAACCTATCATTTCACTACAAACCAGAAGATAACACAGTGTTACCTTATTTATCTTTATCCGTAAATATTTTACTTCACGATTCCCCCACATGGGACCCCGAAAGAGTAGGCACACATGGTGAGTCCGTCGGCGTTTCTCAAGCACAACTATTTATAGAGTGGTGGCCGACTGATTCGAGAAGTTGCCTGCGACAAAGAGATCACAAGTTCAAATCGCGACTGTACCAATGAGTTTTTTGTTTTTAAGTACAGTGATTTTTCACACCACGAGCTTTACGGTGAAGGAAAACATTGTGAGGAAACTTACATACGTCTGAGAAGCAATTCAAAGGCGTATGTATAGTCGTCTTTAGTAACGGCGATGGACTCGCCATCTGTTACGTCGGCACCTAAAATATATATCTGGCGGAAAGTGGCTGTGGAGTACTACCTATACACCACCGCTTCCCCCTTCGGGGACCCTTGTCCGAAAGCGCGAGGATACATTAATACTTATATAGATACATATTGAATACATCAGACATCCAAGACTAAGGTACATATTACGTGTTCATCACACAAATATCTGTCCTCAGCCGGAATCGAATCCGCGACCTCAAGTTTCAGACCAGACGGCCGTCTAATTAATCGGGCATTAATCTTGTTTTTCGTATAAATGAACCCACTCAAAGCGAGCGTAGTTTCAACGTATTGGTCATCATAGGCAGCGGCTGCCGGCACCCTTCCCGAATCCTTTTACATTTTGAATTTACAACGTTCCCCTACTTGTTAAACTCGAGTTATTATTAATTACACTATCTTTAGAGCTTTACGCTGAAGCAAAACCTGCATACGCCTGAGAAGAAATTCAAAGGCGTATGGTATGGTCGTGCTTGAGTAACAGCGATGGCCTCGCCATCTGTCACGTTGGCACCTAAAATATATCTCTGGCGGAAAGTGGGTCTGTGGGTACTACCTATACACCTCTGCCTACCCCTTCGGGGACCCTTGTGGGAAGGCGTGAGGATATAAAGACGTGTATATATGTATATGTAAATGTAGAGAGAACTGGCGCTCTATTCTCTCTGCCAACCCCGTTAGGTCTCAACTTGGCATGATGATAGCTATGTATAGTTGTGCTTGAGCTACGGCAATTGGCTCACCATCTAACACATTGGCACCTAAATAGACCTAGATTTTTTTTCATACAACAAGAGTGGCAAACAAGCATACGGCCCACCTGATGGGAAACGGTTACCGTAGCCTATTCACGCTCCCGATACTTAAGTATCACTTGCGCGTTGCCACTCTGTGTTCAGAGAGTTATACTGTGTTGGCAACATAATAGTTCTAATCCCTCGGGCCCTGCCCCAGTCGGGCAGCTCCAAATTCGAACGGGACACCCGTTATGCCCTACCTCTCTTTATATAAAATAATTTTATAATAATAATATCCTCACGCCTTCCCACAAGGGTCCCCGAAGGGGTAGGCAGAGGTGTATAGATAATACCCACACACCCACTTTCCGCCAGAGGTATATTAGGTGCCAACGTGACAGATGGCGAGTCCATCGCCGTTACTCAAGCACGACTATACATGCGCCTTTGAATTTCTTCTCAGACGTATGCAGGTTTCCTCTCGATGTTTTCCTTCACCGTAAAGCTCGTGGTGTGACTAATCACTGTACTTAAGTTCAGAAAAACTCATTGGTACAGTCGGGAATCGAACTTGCGACCTTTGCGTCGCAGGCAACTGCTCGAACCACTCAGCCACCACGGCTCTAATTAATAATCTCTAAGCTAATAAGCTAATAAGCTCTAAAAAATAATTTTAATAGAATAGAATAGATAAACCAAGCGAGAAATAGATATAAAACCTCTTTGGGAAGTTTGTGGGAAGGCTTGAAGATGCACAGAGAGAGGCAACATTCGAGTTATAAGTGACAAGAGGACCAATCATAAGAGCGGTATTGTTTGTGACATCACACTCCAGCCGTTGCTGTCTGATTTTGTCGGCACGTAAAGTACACAGGCAGAATTAACATTGCTAATTAAACACCCCAACTTAAGCCTTACGGCCCAGACATAAGAGCGATCACAATACCACTCCGCGAAACAATAGAAATTTTGTTGATGTAAACCCTCAAATGGAAGTTGTGATTTGTAGGACTTTGAAATGTTCTGAAACATTAATGTAGCGATTTGATTTCAACCGGTTTTCAATGCCGTTCTTTATTTTTTTATATCAGAATCAAAATCAATTTTTTTTATTCAACGTAAGGGACACAGGGAACACTTTTTGAACGTCATATACTTAATAAAAACTAGAGTTACCACCGTTTCCAAAAAATACCTGCCAGGAGAAGAAACGGCGAAACAAACTCCCGGTTCTCTCTTTTAACATTTGTTTCCTTTTACGTAGGGGTAGGAAAAGATTAAATTACATATAAACTCTGTATAAGAGGAGCAATTCATTGCCATGTATGGCAATATATACATAAACTAGTTGTCCAGCTTCGCTCGGGTGGAAAAATACGATGGTAGCGCTACCTATCGTGTACCAATTGTAAATCTAAACCATTCTCATTTCCACCTGAAGACACACAGGAAATTTCACTCAAATCGGTTCAGCCGCTTAGGAGTTTAGTGACATACACACGTACAAAAGAAACATATAATATAAAGATACATACATACAGACATCTTTCGATCTATGCACATTCATCAGTCTTATCATACTCGCCGGTTTTGTGTAAAGATAATAATAATAAATAAATAAAAATAATAATAATATAAAACTGTTTCAAGTTGGTGTTATCAGAGTATCTCAGTACGGCGAACCAGAAGAAGTATCAAGAAAATTAAAGCTACGGAAGAAAGCAGTTCTTTAACACTACTTGCCTCATCACAACATCACACCAGGAGCTTTATGGTAAAGGAACAAATCGAGAGAAAACTAACCTACATATTTGCTCTCAGGTGGAGCAATTTCAAAGGCGTATGTATATTCGTGCTTGAGAAACGGCTAGGGACTCGCCATCTGTCAAATTGGCCCTTAAAACATATATCCGGCGACAACACCTACGCTTCGGGGACTCCTTTGAGAAGGCGTAAAGACAATTTAATAGAATCTGAAGATTTTTAATAAAGGCATGATTTGGCCTACCTCGAAAAAATAATCTTGATAAAACCAGTTTACACCGGTACGATGCCGCGCAGCCTACGTGCTCGCAGCCACACTTGGGGACATGATAAATTGAATATATTTCGAGATTGTAGGTATCTCCCTACCGCTGGTTTTATAAATTAGGTTTTAATAATTTATACCCAACCCTTGGACGTGTTTATAATTCTGCCCTTATCTGACATAAAATAGTTTTATTTGATAAATAAATATCTAGAGTTTGACTTTGTTTTTATATTAAAAAAAATTTGAGAAAGATCTATCATTATGTCAAGACTATTCAAGGCTCTTCATGCTATATATGTAACAAAGATTCGAGCTTTCAATCCTTGCCTTCCAGGCAACTACTAGAACCACTCAGTCACCACGGCTTTTATATAATACTGGCTGTGCCCGCGACTTCGTCCGCGTGGATATTAAGAAAAAAGTTATTGTTTAGTTTTTAAAACAAAAGAAGCCTAAGTCAACCTCTTTACATCAGCTATCTGCCAGTGAAAGTCCCGTCAAAATCGGTCCAGCCGTTTCAGAGATTAGCCGGAACAAACAGACAGACAAACGGACAAAAATAAAAAAATATGCAATTTTGGTGTATGTACCGTATATATATTCACATGCATGTAGTAAAAAGCGGTTATTTCAATATTACAAACAGACACTCTGATTTTATTTATTAGTATAGATTATATTGAGTAACTACTTTGAACGGAGCTCAAGGCGAGTTGGCTCGAAGCAGTTCCAATTTACAGACATATTCGAAAGACCTATTTTACTCAGAACTAAATAAGTATTCCTTTACCTATTCCAGAATGTCTGTCAAAATTAATTAGAAGTGTCTATTATTTTATGAATTCCCAAGGAAGCTGGGGGTTTAAATAGATAATGTTTAAATTGAAAGCAGCCTCCCCAATTTACCGACAAAGGCGTTCTGAGATTGTCTTTGTACGTGCGCCGGCGAGCGGCCGAGATCAACCTACTTATATTACAGAGATACACAACGTGAACGGTCATAACAGCGCTATATATTTATCTATATATACATCTATACTAATATTATAAATGTGAATGTAAGTTTGTTTGTTACACTTTCACGTAAAAACTACTAAACCGATCATCATAAAACTTTGTACACATTTTCTTGGAGGTTTAGAAGAAACATAGGATACGTTTTATTGAAAAACAAAAACATTTTTACGAAAGATAAAAAAGCCGTCCACGCCGACGAAGTCGCGGGCACAGCTAGTATTATATACTCCTCATCAGAAAGAACGAAACACCTTGCACGTTTGTTTTGTAAGAATATCAGAAAATGGGTATATTTAGGAATATATGTCAAATGTCGTTTATTAGTGAATAATATGAAGTATGTATTATACACTATTAAAGGACGGATTTTTCTTAGAAAATACGACAGTTGCATAAATATGTGATTGGGCACAATTAAATCAGTAAATAAAAAGAAAATTTTACATTATTCTTTCCTTAATATACATAAAAATCTGCTAAAGTGATAAAAACCAACAAAAAACATTTGTTTTATGTAATTAATAGTTTCTAAATAACTCAAATAAAACCAAGTTTCGGAGTGAATAGTGTTGTCATTTTGTCTTCACGAGGATAATATATTCACAAAACTTAGCCTTTTATCACACCTCTGCATACCCGTAAAAACAAATAACTTTTCGCTGGTATACTTCGCTGTTAACGTGACAGACGGCGAGCGAATTATGTAAAAAGATAAATTCGAAAACTCTTAAACAATAATTAAAACCCGTGAAAATACAAGCACGACAAATCGCGGATACCTTTCTTAATTCGTTGACGACAACTACAACATAACAACGACATTAAGAGGGACTTTTGAGCCCCAGTTGGGGCATAACATTTACGGTTATTCTGAGGCTCTAATGGTTATGAACGCTATTCGTCAAAGTGTCCGCACAAAGTCACACACTACCCTTGAATTGCCATGTACTTGAATACCTTGTAACTAAGTTTATGATTAAGGTAAGCTTTATGGGCAATAATAGTAAATGACGTCATAAATACGAGAGACTGAGGACGTAGCAATTTTAGGGGGTTTTGTGGATAATTAGTAGAGAAAAATATTTTCTTCATATGAAGAAAAAAAATTTTTGTGTTGTGTCTCGTAACTTTTGCTACTTAACCAGCCATTTGAGAGACCTAGGCCTCCAGCCAGGCACTTTAATACTACGCAACACAGCTAAGGTCTCCCCCAGAAAACATATTGATACAGTCGGGAATCGACTGTATCAATTTTTCTGAACTTAAGTACAGTCATTAGTCCCACAACGAGCTTTACGGCGAAGGAAACATCGAGAGAAAACGCATACGGTATGTGTCGTGTTTGGGTAACGGCGATGGACTCGTCATCTGTTATCTTGGGACCTAAAATATATCTGTGGCGGAAAAATGGTGTGTGGGTACTACCTATACACTACTGGCCCTTCGCTGGCTTCCTCTATTTTTAATGTTTGAAATAAAAGTAATAAAAAAATATTCCACTGTATAATATTTCATAAATTAGAGTCATAATTTTGAAGCGAATTCCCCAAACGCTTCTAGAGCCAAAATAAATTACTTTTCCTCAAGCAATTCAGCTGCAATTTTGCGAGAAAATTGCATATTATCATAATAAATCAATGACAGAAAAATTAAGATTCCGAAAACAGTCCAGACTATATATTAACCACCCATAAGGGTTGGATTGGATTCATTTTCCCTCCCCTCCTGGCAAGATTGATTGCCAAATTAATGTACTATTCTGAGCAGAGCTGCGTTGTCAGGCGGTATCTAACACTAGTATATTGCTGCCGTATCACTCGTGTATTTCCTCCCACTAGCCACACAAAGGCGAATAAAATACGTCCTGTAAACATCGGTCTCGGCTGTTTTTTTTATGACGTTCAGCGAAGTTCACCGGCTACAGGGTACACAGTTGTGTTTTATTAAATATTACAACCTCGGACACTCAAAGACGGGAACTTCAAGAGTACTCGAAACCGGCGAGCGTGTATGAAGACTGATGAATGTGGACGAAGCGAAAGAGGTATATAGGCTAGAGAGAAATGGCGCTCTATTCTGCCTATCCCGTTAGGTACTCGGCGTGATGATATGTATATTAACCGAAAGTTTATGATTATCTATTACTTTGTAGATTCCTAATTCCTCGGTCACAGCGATCACTTTTTACACACACATTTTTTTCTTTGAATTCGACCAACTCGATCACGGATTAATTACCAAATGCCTAAAGAAAGGCATACTTTTCGTTAATTCATATTTGGCTAAGGACTATTATCCGTGTCATGAATTTAATCCATAAAAAAATAAGTAATTATCTTACAGAAGGCGAGACACAATCCATTTTCACCTAATTACTGCACGCTTCGTCACGAAACATTGGATATAAATTGCCAAAATTCGCACGCACAAATAATGTATTCCAGCCACGTATTACTTTAATGGAACCGGTTTGAACCGATTCAAACTGGTAATTGTACTAAACTCGCATATAATTGAGTGCTATGTAGTTTAAATTGTATCAAATGCTTTATAGTTTATACACCGCTTGTTGGTAAACATTATTTAATAGTTAGAACGCAAAGTATCTCTGTTTGATAAATGGAATCTTTGAAAGTGATTTATATTATAAATATAAATATATATAAAATAAAAAGATGCTGTTTATACAATAGTCATTGTACTTCCATTCTCTTATTCTCGCCTTTGGTATCATATACTGTTTGATATTAAGCTCTCAAGTAAGTAATATAGCTTTCAGATATCTGGCAATAAAAAATATTGTCTCAGCGTAATGTGAAACAAACAAACCCTGGAAATAGCTAGATCTACAGTTTTTGAAGTCCATATATCACACCATAGATGCTATATGTAAGCGTGACAATTCGGTTTGGATGCGGCATATAATGAAATCATAAGCAGATTACCATCCGGATCGAACCGCTTATCACGAAATTTGATAATGAATGGTCGATAATTCTCGACAAAAGCGTGTAGTTTAGATCACCATTTACAATGGTATATATTAATGGTATATATACAAGTAAAATTATATATCCTCACGCCTTCCCACAAGGGTCCCCGAAGGGGTAGGCAGAGGTGTATAGGTAATACCCACACACCCACTTTCCGCCTGAGGTATATTAGGTGCCAACGTGACAGATGGCGAGTCCATCGCCGTTACTCCAGCACGACTATACATACGCCTTTGAATTTCTTCTCAGACGTATACAGGTTTCCTCGGTGTTTTCCTTCACCGTAAAGCTCGTGGTGTGACTACTCACTGTACTTAAGTTCAGAAAAACTCATTGGTACAGTCGGGATTCGAACTTGCGACCTTTGCGTCCCAGGCAACTGCTCGAACCACTCGGCCACCACGGCTCATTTATTATACCATAGTTTGGTTTCAAAATTAGTTTTAATTGGTGCTGTTAAATATATAAGCAAAATATACATGTATGATCATTACTCTTTCTAAATAGATATTTATCATACAGCACGAATTCCGCATCCATACTGCGACGTTCACACATCGGTGGTCAGCTCAAAGTAAAAGCGATACCCCATGTATAATTCAAAATGGTGTACACTACATCATTGCTACACCCCGAGGGTTTGCCGGAAAAGACATAAAAAGTCTTTGTGAAAGAGAAAATTATAGCCAGCCACTTTTCCATTGATTTTCTTCATTGTGCGGGTGTGAAGTGTTTTCACAATATTTCTCCCTTTGTAGCGGAGTTATCGATATTGAATTACAAAGAGCGAGGAAAGCGCTCGCGAGTCCAATATGCTTGTTCAAAGCGCTTTATATTACACTTTACGCATATGCTTATTTGACTAATAATTAATGATATCATGCGTGTGGTAGCCGAGTTGTTCGACGACCTGCAACGCTAAAATTGCAAGTCTGAATCCCCCTTATCAAATCTTATGTAAAGTGATTACTCACTAATATAATCCATGAATAAAAATTGTGTAACATAGAGAGGCAAATTGCGTACGTATGAGAAGACATTTTTAAGATGTATGCAAAATCGGTGATATATCCTTACTAATATTATAAATGTGAATGTAAGTTTGTTTGTTACGCTTTCACGTAAAAACTACTTAAGAGATCACTATAAAACTTTGTACACATATTCTTGGAGGTATTAGAAGTAACATAGGATACTTTTTATTGAAAAAAAAAAACATTTTTATGAAAGATAAAAAGCCGTCCACGCCGACGAAGTCGCGGGCACAGCTAGTATTTAAATATATAAGTAGGTACCTAAGTACATAACTAAGTATATTTATGTATTTCTGCTTTCAGTGCTGCCTACTTCATTACATACATTTTACATAAACATTTAAAAATTTAAATATTTAAGTGCCAACTTGACAGATGGTTGGTTTATCAAGTTCGACTAGACATTATTGTCTTTGAACTTCTTCTGTAACTTACGTAGAATTTCCTCTCCATATTTTCATTTTAAAATTCCCAGAACATTAATACACTCGTATTTTGATAAGCTAAATCCAAAAGCTTTTCTATGCGACGTTACACTAACAAAGGTTTATTAAGCCGTAAAGAACTTAATCCTCAGAAAACACATTGAACTTCAAACAACAGACTAGTTGTGAACAAATTGTATACATACATGTACCATCAACATACACTGAGCTCCCGAGTCCCTGCCGAAGGGATTTTCTGTGTAATTAATTTCCCTCACATATTTCCATTATCCTCCTGTCCACGAAATCATTGGCAAACTAGTGATTATCTTCGAAATTAGTCTGACTAAGGGATCGGCTGTATTAGACAGACTTGTCTAGTCAATTTCCGTGAGTTTGCTTGGCTATAAAATATCGTACGTTTAAAGTAATTAATCTATACTTTGTTTACAACAATCATTAACAAAAAACAGTTGTACTACTTATAGATAAAATATTTGACCCAAATCAATATCCCGAGACAACGTGCCAAGAAACCTTGCAGCATTGCCACGCTGGATAGCTATGCTAAAGATTTTAAGAGAGGTAGGGCATGACGGGGCTTCCCGTTCGAATTTGGAGCTGCCCGACTGGGGCAGGACCTCCACCTCAAACAAGTCGTAGCCAAATAACACAATTTATTGTGTTGTGTTCCTACGCGGTGAATAAGGTCTCCAGTAATGAGCTCTTTAGGGAGGGGGAGGATTGTTTATATTGTGTTGGCAGCAGAGGGATTAGTCCTATGATGCTGTCAACACAGTATAACTTTTCGAACATAGAGTGACAGCGCTACTTCAGTAACCGGTACTTTCAGAAACCGGCGAGCATGGATGAAGAGAAAAGTATGTGGACGAAGTGAAAGAGGTATACAAGTCTGGAGGCAACTAACGCTCTACCCTCTTTGCCTATCCTGGGACTCAGCGTGATAATTAGTATGTAAAATAAATATAAATATA
>JACCPG010008168.1:0-77461 GCA_016069955.1 Drepana arcuata | reverse complement strand
CACACTCTACATTACGAGCAATGTACGGCTTCCGTTCGCAATTCACGCTGGAATTGGTATCTACTAAAGGAATGTATAGTTAGGTAGATTCGTGCTTGAATGGTGCAAGGCATGGACTATTTATAACATTAGGTAGTTCTAACAATACTTACTAGTATCTAGGTATTAAACGAATCTAGACTGAAGCATAATTACGTGATAGACGAGTTAAAGATGAAGCAATCTGAACATCGTGCGGAAGGCGTAGCTCTATACTATTCTAAACTAAACCAATCCCTAACTATTAATCTTAAGCATTCACTACGTAACGCGACGTAAAAGCGATTTTCAATTACAAATATTTACTTAGACCAATGGTAAAATGAAAATCCCCAGCTACGGTCGAGGATCGATCTCGCGACTACTATTAACACTGAAGACTTGTTACTGGTATCATACGTGCTTGGTTAAATCTGAATAAATATTCCTTCAAACAAACAGATGCAATACTATTTATCTTGGTACCTGTCATATCCTAGAACGAGTATTACGTATAAATATCAAGATTAAAATCCAAATATTTTTATTTCACATAGGCCTGGATGGGCAATTATAAAACGTCGAAAAAGGTGCTCGGTTCGAGCTCGTCGTTTCCATGGAGAAGAACCGGCAATAAAACTCCATTGGTACTCTTTTCAAATCATTACGTATATAATAACAATATTATTATGTTACAGCATTAGTACTTAAGTATAATAATAATAAATAATATATCCTCACGCCTTCCCACAAGGGTCCCCGAAGGGGTAGGCAGAGGTGTATAGATAATACCCAACACCCACTTTCCGCCAGAGGTATATTACGTGCCAACGTGACAGATGGCGAGTCCATCGCCGTTACTCAAGCACAACTAGTACTTAAGTATGGGGGATATATGTCACACGAAAGTACTGGTACTTACAAAGATATTTCGATTCCATGGCGCATGTAAATAAATCAATAAGTACGTAATAAATAAATAACAGTAGATAAGCGTGTCTTTAAGAATAATGTTTAAAACAGTACAGGAGGCGTTACCGTGCGTTGTTCGTTCGGACTATGACAATTGAATGTACCAGGATTCTAATAAATAAAATAAGTTCACGCCTACCCACAAGGTACCCCGAAAGTGTAGGTGTCAATGTGATAGATGGCACTGTCGGTAATGTCGGGATACGAACTTGCAATATTTGTTGCATGCAGCTACTCGAACCACTCGGCCACCACGGCTCTAATAATAATATATCCTCACGCCTTCCCACAAGGGTCCCCGAAGGGGTAGGCAGAGGTGTATACGTGATACCCACACACCCACTTTCCGCCAGAGGTATATCAGGTGCCAACGTGACAGATGGCGAGTCCATCGCCGTTACTCAAGCACGACTATACATACGCCTTTGGAATTTCTTCTCAGACGTATGCAGGTTTCCTCTCGATGTTTTCCTTCACCGTAAAGCTCGTGGTGTGACTAATCACTGTACTTAAGTTTAGAAAACTCATTGGTACAGTCGGGATTCGAACTTGCGACCTTTGCGTCGCAGGCAACTGCTCGAACCACTCGGCCACCACGGCTCTCTTAAATAAATCTACATAATAATCTGAAACAGTTCCCGATAGTGCATCTAAATACTCGCCAAGCCTACGAAAATACACATTACGTCACACGAAATAACGTGATAAAGTACGTTAGTGTAGCGACAATTTTCAATTGAGAATTTTGATACGTTCCTAAATTTACGCGCAAATAAATTGCGAGCAAGCGGGATTAACCCACTCATAATAGTGTATTCAGTGTTTTTTGTTCATACCACTAAAATATAGCAAAGGCTGACAAGTTTGATTGATGGGTCTTGCTTGGCGTATTTCCTTTAAAATTAGCTGAAATAGTTTTTTTACTGTAGTATTTACATTCTTATCAACAATGATTGATGTTCTTTCTCGGATTACTTCAATATATTTAATTAATTGTCTCTTGAAGCTGTCTAAATAAACTGCAGTCAATTTATTTAAATTAAAATTATACCTATACCTACTAAGTACGTAGAGTTTATTTTATCCCGTTCCTGACGTGATAAAATTTGCCTGTTAGGTCTTTCTAGATTTATATTTTAATCACATTCGCCTAAACAGCATTCAGCAGTCTAATTAGTTTCCCGTGCCGTGGTGGCCGAGTGGTTCGAGCAGTTGCCTGCGACGCAAAGGTCGCAAGTTCGAATCCCGACTGTACCAATGAGTTTTTCTGAACTTAAGTACAGTGATTAGTCACACCACGAGCTTTACGGTGAAGGAAACATCGAGAGGAAACCTGCATACGTCTGAGAAGAAATTCAAAGGCGCATGTATAGTCGTGCTTGAGTAACGGCGATGGACTCGCCATCTGTCACGTTGGCACCTAATATACCTCTGGCGGAAAGTGGGTTTGTGGGTATTACCTATACACCTCTGCCTACCCCTTCGGGGACCCTTGTGGGAAGGCGTGGGGATATATATATATATATATATATAATTAGTTTCCGCCGGTACCTAATAGAACTAATTGGGAGTTTAAAAATACACGATACATTATTGTCAACCCCACTATCCAGAACGATAACTTAACCGAAAACGACTAACGCTATGAAAAGAAAACTATATTTAACCCTGGGCTTATCTTGTCGTTACGTCCCTGGCTGGAGTTACCTGGAGGACCGGTTAAGTAGCAAAAGTTCCCGGAACTCACGCAACGAGAGACAATACAGAAAAAAAATTGTCGTTTAATTTATTTATTTATAACGTTGCTATAACATGACACTAACAATATAACTTAATAACGAATGTCAATTACTATCTATCTATTTTAAAATCAATAATTTTCACTGCGAATTGACACTAGACAACTGACACTTGCACACGCAGCGATGCACACGCTTCCCGCTTTTTTTTTTTATAAAATCAAGATATATGTCTATGCTTTAAATGCCAGTAACATTACAGGATGGAATGGTAACTATTGATGAATTCAAACAAGCAGTTAAGAACAGTTGCGTGGGGAGGAGGTACCAAGACTTTCCTCAAGCCATGAAAGCGTTTATAGAGTCCAACTTTAAAATGATTGACATCAACTCTGATGGAGTACTGGGCATTGAGGAATATAGGTACGACTGCGTGCAGCGAATGGTGGTCGAGGACATCAAGATCATTGATGAAGCGTTCTATTCGTTATTGAATGTGAGTATTATTTTATTGATATAATTATTAGACTGATTTCATTATCTATTATTTATTTGATTATATATATATATTTTTTTTATACAACAAGTGGCAAACAAGCAAACGACCCACCCGATGGAAAACGGTTACCGCAGCCCATTTACGCTTACAATACCGAAGTATCACTTGCGCGTTGTCACTGTGTTCGGAGAGTTGTACTGTGTTGGCAGCATAGTGAGACTAATCCCACTGCTGCCAACACTATACAACAATACTCCCCCCTCCCCCAAGGAGCTCATTACTGGAAACCTTATTCACCACGTAGGAACATAACACAATAAATTGTGTTATTTGGCTACGGACTTCTATAAGGTGGAGGTCCTGCCCCAGTCGGGCAGCTCCAAATTCGAACGGGAAACCCGTTATGCCCTACCTCTCTTAAATCTTATCTGTGGCGTGTAATCTGTGGCGTGGCATCAGCTTCTTATAAACCCACCGAAATTAAACTTCACGCTCAGACAATACAACTTATATATATTTTCAATTTTTATATCGTTACTTTTGATCTGAGATATATTTAGGTGTCAACTTGACAGGTAGCCAATCTGACACCGTTTCCAAGTCAGACTTTACAAACGTCTTTAAATTGATGCACGTGATGCATTGATGTATAGTAAAGGTTTTCTCACCGTAAAGTTTGTGGTGCGATAAATCCTTGGAGATTTAGCTACATGTACCACAGAATAGCTAATTGGTACAGACTGAAGGAACGGAACTGCACAGCGTTACACGGCTCTTATAAAGTATACAATTAATGAGCGAGATGCAGGAATGCAGATAGAGTTAAATATACGCGGTTCTAGAAATATCTATGCTGTGACCGAATCGTCGTTATTAAACCACTACTTAACCAGATGAAAGATAGATGATAGTTTAACTAAATATGTATATGTACACTTCTCATCAGAAAAATCGTTTATGTTTTGTAAGGATTATCAGAAAAATGTGTATATTTAGGAATATATGTCAAATTTCGTTTAATATTGAATAATATGAGGTATTATTCATGCAAGGTGTTTCGGTTTTCCTGATGAGAAGTATATATATCTATGTCAATAAAACCCCTAGGCACATCATTACGCCGAGCCTCTAGCTGGGAAGGCAGAGAATTTATTCTACACTTACAGACCTCATCCGCAGTCCCTTCAAACAGGCTCGCTGGTTTCGAGTACTCGAGGCATCCTCGTGTGTTTATGAACTTAATGAGGGAAGTTATCCTAAGAAGAACACTTCTAAAATACACGATCTATTAAAAAAAAATGCAGAAAAATTTAGCGGAGTTGGTTCTATAGTGAACAAAGCTTTTCCAATTATCAATTTTGAAAAATCAATGACGATAATACCTAGAGAGAAATATATACATATGTGTAAATGTTCCAAAATTTACTTTATTTTTTGATAAATTATAGGAATGCTGCCAGTATTTGAATGCTGATAAATCTAAAAGATTTATAATCAATGTTATAAAATTAATACATGCAAAAACTGAACTAAAATTATATTAGAATATTCAAGATTTATGAAGACGAGTCCTTTAAGCCGCATTACTTAAATATACTAGAAATAGATGTGAACATACCAAAATACAAACATAATATCCATAATAGTATTGCATTATAAAAATAGTTACTATTATGAAAAATATAAAATTATGCAACGGATAAATAAAAGCTATATTTTTTTGGCTCCTGTCCAAAGTCGCGCGTCTCGAGGTTTCCTCAATATATTTCAACTTAGACATTATTGAATTCTCACGAAGCTTTGACACATGAGGGTGTTGTCTTCATTAACATGTCTTCGGGTAATAATTAAAATTATCGTCTAAATAAACCGTCCCAAATAACTATAAATAAAAATATGTATATTTAAGTCTGCATTAGTGTGATAATTAATTCAATGACGTTTGAGAAACAACAATGGACTCCGCCTTATATCATGTTCCAACTCTAGTTGAATCGATCGAACATTCAAAGATGGAAACGTCAAGTCTCGAAACCAGTGTGAACACAGAGCTAGGGTTCCTACCTGCAAACTTATTTTGCAGGCGACTACTTAGTCCACTCAGCCACCCATCACAGTATGTATGTATATATATATGTATACAATGTACATTTACTTCGCTTACCTACCATTATACGAATCCCATATTTCTTTGAAACCTTTGGTAAATAAAATACATAGACATGTTATTCTGTTTTTCAGGATGACGACAGAAGAAAAGGCGGTCTTACGATGTCCAGGTACCAAGAGCTGTTCGCTATGTTCCTTGGAGACGAAGGCAACGACTGTCCGGCGAAGCATTTGTTCGGGCCTTTAGAATTATAAGCTTAGTATTAATGTCTACTGACACACCTAAGTTTGAGCCCTAGAACACGCATCCGGTACAATGTTGGTGTAATGGTGACGAGTTTGATCTTATCTACACTACCGATGTCAGGACCAAGATGAAAGCTTACTGTCAGTATTTTAGTAAATATGTTTTATTATTGACTTATGCGTAACTGCCCGGAATTAAACATACCTACCTTCAAGAAAACAAACATTATGAATCGTGACATGCGTGGAATACCTAGCTGTAAAGACACTTGACAAGTGCAAGTTTTTTTTTAATACCACTAAGATTGCAAACAAGGATGCAGTCTACCTGATGGTAATCGATTACCGATTGGTCAGCCGTTGTCATGTCAACCCTGCTGGAATCTTCTCACACCCTTCTAGAACACTTCACGTGTCACTTCGCGGTGACATGCGTTACTCCTTTGGGAAAAGCATAACCCTAAACTTACTCTTAAGTCTCGTATATCTTTGCCTAGCTACTCCATAATATAACTGATATGTCAAAGCTGACCTTGTTTGTTGACCGGGTTTGTTGTTAACAACATGGCCACAGTGCATAGAATATGAATACCTTACAGTCTACGTTAGAGGAAGTCATCGGCCTACATTAAATTTAGAAACATTATTACATCATACCATGTGGCCTTGTGAAAAATCGCGCCAAAAAAACTCGAAGTCTCAATATCGCAAGCATTAATCTCATCGATACGGTTTAAAAATAAAACTAGTTGCGTTCAAATCAACGAAAACTGTCATTCTATTAACTAATAATCTATGATTTACCTAGATGGTAAATAATAGGTTTTTAATGAAGTACTTTAATAAATAGTTGCAACCAACGGCCTAGAAGAAGATTAAGAAAGAACTATAATTGGGATGTAGCGCCACAAACTCAAACATAAACAAAAAAAGAAGTTTTGCCTAACGCCATGATTTTCTTTGGGCATCACTGACCCAAACATTAATAAGTATATATGGGATGAGGTATATGGAATAATTACATTTACATCTCAATGTAAAATAAAAAAAAATGCATTGATCTGCCATCTTGATCAGGATCCAACCTGTCAGAATATTTCGTAGAGTTTCTAGAATATTCGGATGCGCTAATTGTAGGAACTTACAATTCTATTTGCGTTTGGTAGACTGTTGTTATTCAAGAATATTTAAATTTGATTTAATACGTTGGTATTATAATAAAATGTTTTTGTTCGAAATTTAAATTTTCCATTTCACTTCATGTTTTTCCTAATATACTTTGGAATGTTATTTTTTGCACTGTTTGATAGCCAAGGTCACTACTATTCTGTTTTGGAGTAAGAACGAGTATTTCAATATAAGTTTTTTATTTATTTTTTAAATATTTATACCAATTACAATAAGCTTAGACAAGTATATTGAACAATGCCAAATTAATAAAGGCTAGGCAGTTATTTGTATTGTGTGATATGTACGGGAGATGTGCTCAAACATACAAAATGAATCTAGTCATCGCTATGCAATGTATCTTATTGAATTTGTAAATATTTGTCGATGGAATAATTATGAATTAATGCAACAAGGATTTTTAATTTTTACCTTTAAGTCTGCCCTTAACCTTACAATAAAGAAGACTTGAGAAACAAATCCACCTTGGATTTTACTATATTTATTACAAACACTATGATATACATCTTACAAATAACACAATTTCCTTCCGTGGGTAATATATAAGGTGGGCAAATGGTATACTTGATCACAAACAATATATACTTATATACGCACTTTAAAAAAAAGAAGTATAATTGCATATTACAATATAATGATTATTTACATGAGTCAAATATCAATACAAAACAAGAAGTTAAAGTATTAATATTTACATAAACAACAATAACGAACAAAAACAACAATGTTTTGAAATAGGCCGTATGTTTCAAGTTTCGTATTTTTTTATTTGCAAGAACAAAATTTGTGTTTGTTTTTAAGAAACAATATGTTATGTTTTTAATTACAGAAATAGGCCTAATCCAGGTACCTAATCTTTTAAGAAAAGTCAATGATATATACCTAATGGTCAGTTATAGGATTAGGTTATAGGTAAAGATCAACTCACAACTTTTTTCTGCTCTGTGCTCTGTCTCTGAACGACAGAATTGTGAGTTTCAAGTTATTATCAGTTGACATAATTAGGCGAAGAGATCCCGCCATGTCAAATCTGACAGGAGATTGGCGATGGTATTGGGGTAAGGTCTACGGTAAAATTATCATGCTGTATTCATCATAACGTCATAAAAATCAGAACCAAAAAATGTGTCCATAACAGGAACAGTTATAGATATATGAAACTATATATACAAAATTGCTGCATGTAGATTGTAATTAGTCCTACATACATAAAATGTTAGTAGGTAAATATGGTTTTAATTCTAAATTGTAATGAATTAATATAGCTAGTCATATATATATATGAGCTAGCAAGAATTTACTTTGTACAATATTTTTCGAAAAATACATCTGTAACTGGTGTTATCATGCCTTAATTATTTATAAAATATTTCGTTTGAATTTGAATGTAAGAACGGTAAGTTATAACATCAACTTCAAAGCTAACAAATTTTCAAGAAAAAATCCATGTATTTTTACATTTTTGAAAAATGTATAACGAAAATATGCCGTACCTACGCTAAGTGTCAAATTGACTCGCAAAGGCACAGGCAAGCGAAAATCTACCTTAACAGGTACACATAGCTTCCATAATGCTAGCTGCACTCGGTAGTAGATTTATTAACAATACCTACCTACACCGTGTACACGAAAAACAAACGAAACTCACCCATTCAGAAATGAAGATCATAAAACTGTTTGGTATCCAACTAATGGTATCTAAATACTGCGCCACAACTAGATACCATTCGCCCAGAATAATCCTAGAATATGGTATCAAGTTAAGAGCGCTGATAATAAATCAATAATATAAGCTTTAATTATTATATTTAAATAATACTCACTAAGCAGCCAAGTACCCGCTAGTCATAAGCGTATTGAAATTGTCAATAAGCTTCAAAGCCCAAACTAAGCTCTGTTTCTAACAGTCGTGTTTGAATATCAACTTCATTGATTAAAATACATCGTTGTTGAATATATAATAAATCTTACTGAGTATATGATTATTTTATCAGGACGTTACATCCTATAGTATAGAAGGGAGGTATACAGTATTTGGGAATGGACAAACTGTACCTTCTATACAAATACTCTGGCCTTACCAATTAATCTATGGTAAACAGATCCATTTGTGAGCTGATCTGACCTTTCGAGCACTGGTAGAATCCCTCACAAGAAATCACACTCTGATTGGTAAGGAAAACGTGTACACTAGACACATATTTGAGTTAGTTGCCTTGCATTCAGGGTTTTTTTTTTCTTTACTTTCTCCATTTTCTCCTTCTTTTGAACCAGAACCTTTAGCCCAGACACTTAGGTAAAAAAAGAGAGTCAGCCTCAGAATGTGAGATATTAAACAATACATTTGTAAAAACCTTTATTTTGGCATTCAAAACGTTGTCAAGTCTCATAAAATCTAGTGTCCGCGTTTTAATATTCAAGGTCAAAGGTCACAATTTTTTTTCTTTTGCAGCCATCTCCATAATGCAAGGTCAACCAAAGTTTCGATAATTATGGTGTGAATAGATAAGCGCGGTGCGCTTTCCGCTTCCGCCCTCTACATCAGAAACGGTAGAGTATATGAAAAAAGTTGTGGAGAATTTTACTCTGCAATTTTTAATAATACATGTAAATGTCATTAGTAGGAACGAGATATATATATCTTGAATATCTTAAGACGGGGACACGAGATTTCATGAGACTTAATAAAGGTCCGTCCGTCTGGTCTAGTGGTTAGAGCTCCTGACTCCGAAACTTGAAGTCGCGGATTCGAATCTCGCTGAGGGCAGATATTTGTGTGATGAACACGAATATTTGTATCTTAGTCTTGGATGTCCTATGTATTTAAGTATATATCTATCTATATAAGTAAATATATCGTTGTCTAGTTACCATAACACAAGCTTTGCTTAATTTGGGACTAGGTCAATTTGTGTGGAATTGTCCCAGGTATTTATTTATTTATTTATTATAATAAAGGAAGTTTAGCGCTTTTTATCTTTCAACCCCAGGTGCAATGCCTAATATGACAGGAGTACTTCGATACCAGTATGACATAACACAATCTATTGAGTCCATTTCCGGGCCTAGAGTTTATGCATAACCTAAAAACACCCACATATTGAAACATCTTCTATGTTATTCTATTGTTTTTCTTGTTACTCAAAACCTGTTGGACTAATCGTCTGTGGGACTGTGGCTCACATAGATTTCAATTAAAGAAAGACTTTTTTTGTTTATTTTTATTGATTATGGTTATTATTATTTAGACGGAATATATATCCCTGATGGCTAGCCGTAAGAAGACGTATTTCTTAAGGTTAGCCATCTTTTTTTACAATTTCATAATTATGTGATTAACCTCAACAACAATAAATACCCTTTTATTTATATATATTATATATATAGTTGAGTAAATACCTTATTAATATCTTACATAACTTACCATAGACTCAAAATGTTAAGCTAAGCCTTTTTTATATTTAGCCAAATACTTAAACTATCAACATCAAAATGTGATCGTAAATTTTATTCTGTATTATTTACAGATAAACATTGAATTTGATTAAAATACATTTATATATCGTAGATTTTTTATCCTGCCTTATGACGTACACGTCAATTATCTTAGTACCTAGTTGTATCGCTATATAAGCAATATGAAGACAATAAATTTCCATAGCCTTTGGTCTCAATAATCTTTATTTCAGCAGCAGACATTGCTTTTTAACAATACTTACTGATGCAATTATAAACTGAATAACTGATCATAATATTTGCAACAATTAAACTGCCATATTAATTTATTAGTCAACAGGCTAAAATATAATAATAATAAAGGAATGTATTTTGATTATAAATTTAGCGCCCTCTATAATAATAAAAGTTTATCGTGATCCCCTTCACTTGCTACACATATCATTATACATCCCGCAAGTGAATAGAATCTTTGGACATACTTCTCTTATCTATACGTCTATCACACAACTAGTATTTATTTACTATATGAGTGAAACTCTTAGTTCTCTCTTGGTTAAATATCACTTATAGTCACTTTTTCAGTCAGTTAGTGATTATCTAACACAGCGCCATCTATCGAAATTTACAAGAACTATCTCGAAAGAAGGCGTTACATTTCTTCCGTGAGGGCGTTGACTGTACCGCTAGTAGAGGCCCGGGGCTCCGAGGAGTCTAGACTGCCGTAGGTAGGGCCGCGTCGCGACACGCGCCAGCGTCCCCGCCGTCTGGTTATGCCTGGACATAACAAACTCTTTCACCCTAGGCTCTTAAAGGCGCTTTTAACATGTACCATCTGCAATTTATTACGTGGTGGCTGCTAAGTATAATGTTTCCGTAGGTTTGCGTTGTTTTCGAGCTGTTAAGATTCCATTATTATTTCAAAAGAGCAATCAGGGAAGTACTTGAATGGACATTTATCTAAGTTTTGGATACACAAGATTCAATAACTATAATTATATTATACGGTAATTACTACGGTAGAATATCCCTAGTTGTTTCAGACATGATTTGTTTTTGCTATATATACTTGAGTATTTTTTCATTTATATTTTGAAAGTAAAACAAGTCTTTATTAAATAATTATTCATAGGATTTATCATCAGTAACAATTTTATACATACTGTTTTGAATTTTGAAGCATCAATAAATCAACACTTATACATGGTGCCTTGAAGTGCTTTGCTTGTAGCTACATTATTCTGTTCAAAGAAATCGTGCCTTGAAGAATAATAATAATAATAAAAATAGGCAGATAGATGACAAAAAAACTGCTTTTACAAACTGATATAAATACAAGTAATTGCTTACGAATCATGCATACGAAATATAACGCAAAAAACATACAAAATATATCGAAAAATTAGACAGATAGGTAATTGCACATAAAAACGTTTTTTTTACAGTGAATATTATAAATAATTGCTTACGAAACATGCATAAGAAATACAACGAAAAAATCACTGACGAATTGAGTACTACCTTCTTTGAAGTGGGTCAATATTTTTGTCATGCGAATAAAACTTTTATAATATTAACATTAGGTGGCGTCCATAAATTTCGTGAGATGTTTAAGGGGGGGAGGGGGTCGAGTCAAATCTCATCTAATCTTACGTTGGAGAGAGGCGGGGGTCTCGGCAAATATCACGCAATTCTTTTTCTGATTAAACAAAAAATATATACAATTTTGGTCCATTTAATCCAGATTGAACATGCTGCTGCGTTATACCTTTCAAGGTCAAATCATTGAAAAAATATATTTTTTTTTTCATGTTCAAGCAGTCAGCTGACGTATAATCCACCATGTTATGGCCAGCTGACTTTGTTTTTCCTTCAAAATACTAGGTTAACTATAATCTGACCAAATTTCAAATGGGAGGAAATTACTGTAATAACCTTTTTTTTCTCCATGTGAGGCTGCCACTGCCCGCCCCACCCACGGAGTCGCAGCTGACGGTCGCGAGTATTCATAGTATAAGTCCCTAATGCATTTCACGAATTTTCGATTGGGAGGGACTTGGTCATGAAAATCTGTCACTGGCTCCTGGACCATTAAACTCAAGTCTCGGTCAGTTCTTGATAGACAGCCTCGCGAAGTATTAATATCTCGCTACGAACTCAAAGTGAATAGGACGTGAATGGTGATCCTAATCTACAGTGAGATTGGTGCACTTTTAACTAGCAGTTATATATGTACATACAAGTGTCACGTTGGCACCTAATATAGCTCTGGCGGAAAGTGGGTGTGTGGGTGTTACCTATACACCTCTGCCTACCCCTTCGGAGATCCTTGTGGGAAGGCGTGAGGATATATTATTATTATATTATATGTGGGTAATAAATCCTTGTGACCGACTGGTATTTATTTCTTCAATGTATTAATTTAATTAGAACTCGAAGCTAGAGTTGTGTTGGGCTAACTTAAGGTGTTGATATGTTAATTGAAAGCTGAATTGAAGATGACCCAGTGTAAAAACACTTTATAGAAATATCTTCTCTTTTTAAATTTGACCTCTATTAGTCATGTTTTGTGTAATTTGACATTACCATCGCGGGAATGAATGGTGCGAAAGGGACAGACGATTATGACGACCATACATACACCGCTTTCTCACGCTACGATCAGCTCGTCATGTCGGTATGGTCACTGGTATCGTGACAAGGATGTATGTGTATTAAGTAACGTTAATACTGTTTAAAATGATTTTTTGCGTTCGAAATACGTATGAGAATACAACTCAACAAAAGACCCAAGTTTGGCTAATGTTACAGAAGGTCGCAGCCGAATGTTCTTTGGGGTAACGTCATGTTTCTAAGGTCCAGTTTACGGAATACGAAATATTTGGGCTGGCAATAAAGGGACCTCTTAGGCGACATAAGATGGGCAACTCACAAGTTACTTTGATATAATTAGCGCCTATAGGCTACGGATACTGTTTACCATCAGATTTGCAAACAACAAAAAATAAAGCAGTATTTGAATTAATTTATTTTATAGCTCTAGTGTAATTGTTATTTTAGTGAAGTGCACAATTCTCAGGGTCCGAACCTACTCACAAGCTGGAGTTGTGAAATCAACTCTAAATCTACAACGTGAAGGTGCATATCGCTTCGTTAAAAAATAAATCTTACGTTGATTTAGGTTGGGCTCAGAAGTTCCTTAGCGTATGGAAAGAATATAAATTAGTATTATTCCAAGCGTTGTACATTGGACCTCTAACATTTTTTCTTACGTCACACACAAATAAATAAAGAAAATTGAGACTACATTACATCTTACATTAAAAATATATATTATGGTATTTTATATCCCTAGTTGTAGCGCTAAATAAATTACACATGATCTCTCTAAATCTTTCACCGTCTCTACATCTCTTACGGTCTCTCTACGTCTCTTTATATCTCTCTATCTCTCTCTTATAGTATGGAGGCATCAAGGCTCGAGCATGCATACCTGCCAACAGAGCGGTGCTTCATGCCATGCAGAGGTGATCTAAAACTAAAAATAAAACGAAAACAAATTATAAAAGCATAATTTATTTCTATTACAATAATAATCTTGTCTGAGCGTATACTCGACCATACCATAACCTTTGGATTGAGAATAACTATGTCCTTCTAAATTAAGTACTAACTTTAAGTAGAGATTCCGATAAATACATTGTGAGGTGGTTACATACAAATTCGTTAACTGGTCTACGTCGATAGGAACCCTAAATATTTTTATTTAACAAACTATAATACAGATTTAAACAAAAGAAAAAACTTTTGGACTATAAAATAAATAGTTTGTTCTTATCCATTGTAGTATTAAAGGTGGACCTGGAAACAGATGGCTGTTGCAATTAATTAGACAGGACGAACCATCACCGGCTAACACCATCCAAGATAATCCCATTGTTAGTCACAACGTTAAAATTAAATTAATTTAATATACTGTGCAGTATACAAAGCCAAATTGGAAGTAGCCGAGAAATTGACCTTATACGTGTTGTAATAAAACATAATATAGCTTAACGCTGTGGTGATATCATTATTGGAACAAAACTAGACGCTAACGACGTTTCTCAAGCTTGACTATGAATATTTTTTTATATATTGTTTTTTTTTTTTTTTTTTTTTGTATTGTCTCTCGTAGCGTGAGTTCCGGGAACTTTTGCTACTTAACCGGTCAATGGCGAGACCTAGGCCTCCAGCCAGGCATTTTTATATATTGTCTGTATATACGACATATGTATATACGACATCTCAAACGTATGCAGGCTTCCTAGCGATTTTCTGTCAACGTAAAGCTGGTGGTGTGACAATTCTGTTCTTTAGTTAAATAAAAACTCATCGGTACGGGCCCAGGTTTGAACATGCACGCACTATGGCTTATTGCATTATTAATAATAAAACATGAATTCGCTACGTTGGCATCTAAAATATATCTCTGGTGGAATGTAGGTGTGTGGTCACTACCTACACACCTCTGCCTACCCCTTGTGAGAAGGCGTGACGATAATACAACAAACTAGATGATGGCATCGTCTACCCGTAACCGTAACAGATAATACGGCCTTAGAAACGAATAGTATCGCCTTTTTATGTGAAAGTATTTTCACATAAAAAGGCGAATGTCCACAAACTACTAGCTCAGTCACTCCTCGTGGAGTTACAGAGAAGGGGTTGTTAGCACTTTACCTTCGTGTTTCAGGAAATTTAACTTTTACACCCGGGCGAAGCTGGGCGGAACAACTAGTTATATATGTATTTCTGACTTTATTTTATGTTTCAAAGGGGTCTACCTAATCCCGCTCTCGATGAAAACTGCCTGATTTAACTTTTGCCGGCATTTTTATCAGTTATCGTCATATTCCAACCAATTTGCCACAAATCTTTAACAAACTATTATAGATTAAAAACTTTCCTCATGGACCAATCTTTCTATGAGTCAAAACTACATGAAAATCTGTTCAGTATTTCTTACGTTTATCGCGAACATACATACGTGGCGGGGGACTTTGTTTATAAATATGTAGTTGAAAAATATCCATAGCGTGCCACAGATACTACAATGTTCATTCATAACACGTACAATGATCAAGTTCTTGCTATAAAAGTATTTTATACTTATAACCAACTTCCTACGGCTTTAATAAAAGAACATCGCACACACTAGAAATCGGGGCGATGAGTTTTAAGCTTTACGACATGCATTTTACGTTCTAAAATGCAACTAAAGTATCGGTAGATAAGATTTTAAAATTTCATTTTAACGCTCATAATAATAGCTCACATCCTTAAACCCAGTTTAAGTACGTAACACCGTGCGTAAACAATTACATAACAGAAAAATACAGCGATAATTTTAAGTAGAAATATAAACAAAAATAAAATTCGAAATTATTAGGAATAATCGTTGCTCATATGTATATATATATACATACGTATGTATAACTAGACAAACGAGTGATACATGCATATTTAATACATTAATAATAATAATAATAAACTATTCGTAATCTCGTTTTTACATAGTAAGGGTGTCCCACAAACCATTGCACGGTTAGAAACCATTCCCTTTGCGAGCTGCAATTTTTAAATACTTTATTGGTGTGCCCTTATTGCAAGTATTCGGCTACAGAATATACAGAATAACAGAATATAACGTTGACACATATTTCCCAAAGGAGGTTTGAAATGAGGAATTGCATACGTTACAATATTAATTAAACATGTTTTGCTGTTCTAAATTATACAACAATAAATAATTATGACTCAGCATCGTTTTAGCAATTTTTTTATATGTAGACTAAACACTTTATTTGTAAGTGAGCTAAAAAAAGTTTATTTCTCATATTGACAATGTTGACTATGGTTGTATTGGCTGTAAATAAAACAAATTTAGTTGGAATTAGTATGGGTCCAAACGCTGAGAATATCACATAGTAAATATTTTAAATGAATTATCCTAACAAAATGTGCTAATATCACATAATGCGCGAATACCCGCAATGTAGCACACCTTAGAACAATAAATATAAAATCATTTTAAAAATTGCAAATCTAATATGTAGTAACAATAAATGCTTTCTTTACAATTAAAGGTTGAATCAACTAGAACGGCGCCCTATGCCTATTATAAGACATTAAACCTTGCTTGTAACAATACAAAGGCTATATTTAAATGAATTCAATAATAATAAAATTACCTTTTCATTCAACTGTAGACTTAATTGAATAAGAGACAAGGTTGTTTTTGGCATGACCAGCGCCGTCCGTATAAACAGACCTCTATTGGGAAATCCACTCCCAGTGTCGACGACTTAATATCATCTGATGCTATCGACCTTCAGATGAGAGATCACATGACATCGGTCGTAGACATTTTTATTCGAGAATGAACTCTGTTGATATGTACCTAAAGGCATATTTCACATTACACTGATTAACATGAGATGCCACGGTCAGTAACATTTAAAAAAAAACATTATGTACAATGGCTACTCACATTTTAAATTGTGAAAATATTTCAAGTGTTCTAGAATATTCCCAGGTTCATTCTCGGATAAAAGAAAAAATATTTTGGATTGAAGTCAGGCTTCAGAGCAACAACAGTAAAAAACGCAAGTGAAAAGCAAGCTATAAGCGTGATTTGACCAACTGCAACCAAAAAGTGATTATTTCTAAAGGCGATGATCCTCAGACACTCCTTATGTCAGAACATATTAACCAATCATAACCTTTGGAAATTTATTAAATGCGAAATATAATAACAGCATTTTTACTATACATAAATATGATATACATACATATTTATTAATTGGATTCACCATAAAAAAATCTTTGTCATAACATGGTCATTACAAACTGAAGAGTCGCTCTAAAGCCTTCCCAATCAAAATTAATCCGTAAGAACAAATGCGAGTTAGTAAATTTGAAACGAGAATGAACGAGGGCTTTGATATTGAACTCTGAACTGCCTCATTAGAGTCCATTCTCGTTAGTGTGAAGCTTACGACGGAAGCGCGACAAAGTTATACTGAGTAAATGTTTCGGAGCCGTTTCTTACTCGTGTGAGCGAGGTTTCCGCTACCGTCGTCTCTTTCTCTCGGAGCATCTGATTGGCCAGCTTCTGTTTGTTGACGGGCGAACCTGAAATCAATGTAATATAGTCACCTGCCTTACTGGCCAATGTTTGGAACAAATATTTGTTCCAATATAAAAACGAATGATTATGCAGATGAATGTAATTTTTTTTAAATCAATATGTTTTATGATGTGAAAACATGCTCTTACAAAACACATTCCAAAATATTGTTTCATTCAGTAATAATGCTAAAGAATTTTATTTTAACAAATTAAACTATACGTAGAAGATAAAGGGTAAAATAAAAATATTTATTTGTTAGTAAAATATAAAATAATAATAAAAGCAAAAAAATAAGAAAGGCAGTCATAGCTAAAGAGATCAATTATTAAGCTTAAATGTAATGGAAGTCTAAAGACTAGACTCAACAGTTCCAATGCGTTCCCTAGTTAGCATTCTGGTGAAGCTATTCCTTATATAATCATTTTACCGCTTTCCCACTAGGGTCTCCGGGTAGGCAGAGCAGAGTTTTCTAAAGAATACACTCAATCAAAAAGCCCATTATACAATAGCAGAATATATGAATTAAGAAAACTAATTTCAAACTGTCATGTTTTAATAAAATCAATTTCAACCTCAACGAAAAAAGGATATGAACGTTAATTTTTTACAGCCGTATTTTGTTATCGTAATCGGAATTTTCTGTATATCTGTATTCGACGTTGAATTACAGTTCCCAATGTAGAATAAGATTTGGATTTTGGTATTGTAATAACAACCCGATTTCCGGAAATATTTTTGGATACCAACAAAACGAATGACTCGAGTATGACATTTCTTCCGAAAGATATGTAAGCTCCTCTGCCTACCCCATTGAGGACACTTTTGGGAAGGCTTAAAGCTAACATCTATTTATTGACTGTGCAGAAAAAACAATGCAGACTTCCATTTCAATATATTGTATATCCTATCAGGCTTTACAAAAACAAATATAATGAAAATACATACGTATATATACAGTTGTATACATATATATCATAAAAGAACTGCCTTTCCCATGACAAGCCCGTAATAAATACAGTACACCTACCTCCTGTTAGTATTATCTTTATGAGTTAGAACGTGACAACGGTGAGAGCAAATATTCTTTAACTACAACTGTCATGACCATGAGTCACCTTTCAACACGTGGGATGATGGCCAGACGACGATAAAGTCTATATTTTTAAGGTAGAAAAAAGTTGCCGAAAAAAAAAAAGTAGAAAGTGCGAACATTATAGTGTTTTCGCTTCTTGCTTTTCGCTTAAATCAAGTTCAATACCTTCACGCCTTCCCACTGCGGTCCACGAAGGAGTAGGCAGAGGTACACATCCTCTTTTCGCCGGAGATATATGAAAGTGATAAAGTGACAGATGGCGAATCCATCGCCGTTATTTTCATTCATTATAATCCGCCTTCGCATTATTGAATAATTAAAAATATTTGTCAAAATTGCGCCATTAACTATTATTATAATGTTCGCACTGTTTCAAATACAAAAGCAGTCAGTGCTTAGATTGAACATATTTATACTTGCGTAAAAGAGAAACGATTTAAATATATACATAAATTACAATAACACTTAATCTCAAAAAAATCTAAACACAGGAATATTATTTCTCGTCCTAACACTCAAAAGGTCCAATATACAAGCCAAGGAAAAATGTGCAAAAAAAGGAAAGACATTGCATGCAAGCTTGTGATGTTCTTAATTAACCTACAGTCAAAGTGGAACTCAGTGTATAATATTCTTAAAAAGCACTAGGCACTATATTAATACTACGCTATATACTTCACCGATGGACTCGCGTGACCTTATATTACTCTAAAAAAAACTCGTCTCGAGTCCGAGATACAACCCATAATAGACGTACTATTTGTTACTGATGTGTATACTGTCTTGCCTGACAGCTGTCAGTGATATTCGGCTTGGCGCGGTTACTTATAATGACAGCTGCCAGAAATTTGTTTTGGCGGGCTTTTATGTATATGCGCGCCATTATCAATAAACCAGTGTTCTGAATAACATCTTTTATTCCACTCCATACATACGTAACAGTTACACATTCGATTTTTTATTGTGGGACTACCTAACTACCTGAACCTATCATATAATATAATATCGCAGTATGAACAACCTCAACAGGACAGTGAAATGGTCCGCACGCACATACCCGTAATAAAAGACGTCGTGTTTACACATTAATTTATATCCCTGGAGAACGCTATGTGTTCATTTTATATTCCTCCTATGCAAGGTAATTTGTGCTCTGTGACTAGACAAGTAAGGTTCCAAGTGCAACTCACCGATATAGCTAAGCATGACCGGTAAGAAGATGAGGCCGTGGGCCGCGCCGAACAACACGATGCCGAGGTACATGCGGAAGTAGAACACCTGTTCACAACGAAAAAATCGTCAGTTTTTTATTATTATTATTATAATATCCTCACGCCTTCCCACAAGGGTCCCCGAAGGGGTAGGCAGAGGTATATAGGTAATACCCACACACCCACTTTCCGCCAGAGGTATATTAGGGCAACGTGACAGATGGCGAGTCCATCGCCGTTACTCAAGCACGACTATACATACGCCTTTGAATTTTTTCTCAGACGTATGCCGTCAGAGGATTCCTCTCGATGTTTCCTTCACCGTAAAGCTCGTGGCGTGACTAATCACTGTACTTGAGTTCAGGTACTCATTGGTACAGACGGGATTCGAACTTGCGATCTTTGTGTCGCAGGCAACGGCTCGATCCACTCGGCCACCACGACAAAATATGTATTAATAAATATATTCGAAGATACGGCCGCTAGGGTCGCGCTAGCTTAAAGTGCAAGACCTATTTGGATCCGGGATGAATTCACGTTGATGACGATAAATCTTGCATGCCTTTATTGAAGGGCTCCAAGTTGCACCCTGTAGGGAAAACCTCAATAGTTCCTCAACCTCGGGAGCTCCACGTTACACAGCCTGAGCGTTTGCGCAAGGTTTGAGATTGGGTTAAAGAGATGTCATACGTTTATTTTTAACGTAGGTGATCATGTATGGATGCTAAGCTCTGCGGGGCCGTGGAAGGAATGTCAGAGTCTGAGTAAGCACCCACGGGGAATATTAGATACATGTCGTGTGGCTTTCGCATTCTTCACGACACACCGAGCGCCCGGTCACAGGGAATCATATCATCATCAATAAATCAGGAAAAAATACAGACATTGGCGTAACTAGGTAACCAAAGGCCCTGGGGCAAGAAATTAACCCCCAATAGGGCCCAACTAATCAATTTGGTCCGACGTACCCCAGATTAGTCATAATCCAGATTCGTCCGAGGGGCTCCGGTAGCCACCTGGCCACCAAGACGACGGCCGTCTGGTCTAGTGTTTAGAGCTCCTGACTGCGAAACTTGAGGTCGCGGGTTCGAATCCCGCTGACGGCAGATATTTGTGTGATGAACACGAATATGTGTACCTTAGTCTTGGATGTCCTATGTATTTATGTATATATCTATCTATATAAGTAAATATATCGTTGTCTAGTTACCATAACACAAGCTTTGCTTAATTTGTGACTAGGTCAATTTGTGTGGAATTGTCCCAGGTATTTATTATTAATGAAGGCGGCTCGCGTCAGGCCCGTCTGCTTGCCTTTCGAAGCCGTATCGTGTAATACCTGGAATATCTGCGTCTTGGCAGTGCCCAGCACGATGATCCCGCCGAACTTGGTGAGCGTGATGCCGGAGAGCACGGAGGAGCCCATCCGCGTGAGCGCCGCGGCCGCGCGCGCGCGCCGACACGTGCCCGCGGCGACGCTGAACGCGTGCACCAAGTGCGAGCAGAACTCCACCGAGATGCCCACCGCCATCACCTTAGTGTCGTAAGCATACGTCAGCTGGGCAGTCAGCATCGTATGCAACCCACACGCTCCCATTACTGGGTGTACGTCTTCGTGGATGGTACTATACACCCGTCTAAAATATTATTCTATAAAATTTCTTCCAATTTATACGTATTTGCATCAAAGAGGAACAAGAATCCTCACCAAACTCTTTCCAAACAAAATTAGTAGTACCTATAATATTTTTATTCAACACATGGATATAAGGCCCTTAATCGCTAGTATAATATTTTTGTTCAACACATGGAGGCCCTTAGTCTCATACACTATTTAAAAAAACCATATGTTTTGTTTAAAACATGGCTATCACTCATTTAACCGTTAATAAATTGCATTGGGTCGATATTTTATTCGTGATATTGATATTGTGCCTTTAATCACATTTACTATCGTAACATTTTTTTTAGGAACACATCAATATTACCCTTTTTATTGTGTCAAACGTCGATATCATCTGTAACTTGATTAAGGTGTTGAGGGTACGGTACAAGGACTTACCAGATTGACCAGGGAGACTGCGTTAAGGCTTATTCCCCACCAGTACATGAGGCCGCCGAGGTTCACCACTATCATGGTTATCGTTATCACCACAACCTGGAATTAACACCAATATTAAGCTAGCGTCAAAACAGACTTGCATTTCTTTTCTAGTATATACAGCTTGCTGTGAATTAGATTGAAACTAATTATTCATATGTTTTAATTTCAAAGTAATTGCTATAATTGTAATAATAATAATTGCGATAATTGTTTTCATGTCACATAACTACAATTTGGACATCTCATAAAAAGCCATACAATAAGCAACATCAATATATATTTTATAATGCATTATATCATGTATGAATATATATTCATCTAGGTGTAAATGTGCCCATCAGACAAATATGTTGCCGGCGGGGATCGAACCCGTGACCTTCTGCACTGTAATTACAAGCACGTCCACTAGCCACTAGCACTTACCAGTGCGGAGAAGAGATCGAAGCCCATAAGAATGAAGGTGACGATGAATATGGAGAGGACTGAGATCCCCATGGACTTGAGGGTGTCCGGCCACATGGTGAGGTACTGCTCATAGAATACGTAGAACACGGAATAGGGGAACACGGTCACCGCAGTGTCATTGATCCCGGCTTCTTGGAGGTTCCTGTTTAAGGTCTCCGTAATGTTCGCCGCCACGTTGCGCGCGCCGCGGAGGGCTGAGTAATAGTCCTGGGAAGGAATACTTATTAAACATTCGCTCTAATAATAAACAAAAATAACAGGGAGTGATTCGACGTTTCTTCTTCTCCTGAGAGGTTTCCTTCTTGGAATTTTTTGCATTTACAAAGAAATGCTTAGAAATTGTAGCGTAATTATGTTTTGATGTGAGCCCAAAATGTATGTAAAGAGAAATTTTATTATTTTTATTACTATACATAAATACACTTATTTGTATTATACTAGTGGCAAACGAGCATGCGGTCAGCGACAGAACCTATGATTTTATAATATATATCTAAATGCGTTCTCACAAGGATCTCCGAAGGGGTAGGCAGCGGTGAGTATGGAGTACCCACACCCACTCTTCGCCGGAGATATTTTTAAGTGCCAATCACAGATGGCGTGTCCATCGCCATGTCTCAAGCACGACTATGCATTAGTACAGTCGGGTTTAAAAATTGCATTGCTCGAACCCCTTGGTCAACACGGCTGTGACCGATGAATAAATATTAAATACTAAGTATAAAGAGGAAAGATTTGTACATAGTTATGTTTGTAACGAATTGGCTCAAAAAGTACTGAACCGATTTGAAAAATTCTTTCACCATTGGAAAGCTACATTCACCTGGAGTGACATAGGCTATATTTTCTTTAATAAAAAAAGTTCTTCCGTACATAGCCGGGACGGACCGCTAGTATTAAACATAGGTGTAGACACAAACCTGGCTAGACTTGAGTACGCTGTGGTAGCCCCTGTAGTAGGTGGCGCCAATCTTGGCGCGGTCCTTGTCCATTTTGTAGTTGACGGCCTCCCCGTAGGCGGGGTGGCCGCCCTTGACGCAGCCGCTGTACGGCGAGGGGTTGTCCTGCAGGAAGTACGGCACGTAGCGGCCGAAGTCGTCGCTGTTGGGCCGGCTCGTGTTGTCCAGCTGTATGTTGCACTGCTTGCACGTCGACGACCCTGTTTGACCATGTCAATTACATTATGTTGTATTTAAATTATATGTAGTTTTCACTAATGAAGTTCTTTCTTTGAAGATATTGACATTTCTTCTCAAATTTATGCAGGTTTCCTCTCAATGTTCCTTTATCGTAAATCATATGGTGTGACTAATCACTGTACTTAAACTCAGAAAACCTCATTTGTACAGACGGGATTTGAACTTGCAATCTTTGTGTTGCAAGCAAACCACTCGTCCACCACGGATTTCAGCCTAGTGGTCGAAGAGTCACCTGTTCCATATGGAAAGCCAGACCTATGCATATACTTTTGTCATATGGAAGTACACTGACCGTCGCTGGGGCAGAAGCTGCTGTTGCCCGGGTAGTACTTGCAGCAGGGCGGCATGGCGCTCCAGTCGAAGAAGTCGTCCAGCCACGAGTTGGGAGGCTCCGCTATGTACGTCTCGTTGGGGATCTTGTATGCTGCAATACGGACGGCACAACTGATACACATATGCACAAGTATATTATTTGCTTATTACTAACGGCGTCCCGCGGTCACACCCGCCAAAAATTTGATTTCGTATGTAGATTTTTAATCCACCTAATATGATATTATTTATTAGTTACTAGCTGTACCCTGCCTGCCACGCTTCGCTGTGGATATGCGATTGATGCAAAAATTTGATAGAAACATTCCTTGATGCGGATTATATATCATGCTAAAATTTCAGCTCGATCGGTGCAGAACTTTTTGAGTTTTTGAAGCGTACACAAACCAACATAACATTTTTATATACATATGTAGATTTATATAAATAAGTTCACCTGACAATGTTTTCACAATTAGCACAGAAGGGCATCTGACATTTCCACCAAAATGCCAAACGGACATTCAACAAGCTACGCCGGAGCGCTCGAAAGGAATTGGATGAACAGAGACACATATAAATGCATAATATAAACCAAATCAACCAAACCTATGTAAAATAATTATTCCAAAGTTCCTAGTCCCTCGCCAGTTCTCTCTAGACGTACAGACCTCTCTCTCTGTCTCTACATCCACATTCATATATATATGTTTAATCACAAATACAGTAAAATAATCGTTAAGTGAGGCTGACCTGTATACAGCTGCATGGCAACACTGTCCGGACGGCAAAACCTGGTGCCACACACCATGTTCTGTATCTGTGTATTGCTGTAGTCGAAGTTCTTGTGCTCCGTGATGACGAAGTAAACGGGGGGGCCAATGTTCAAATATTTCTTCAAATGCTGGAAGTATTTCAGCTGGAAACTGTCCTGGGGCATCGATAGGTCTTGTTCAAGTCCCAAAGTCCTATGTCTGTAATGCGGCATACACCTGTATGTGAGGAGTCGTTTTGTACCAATTTATTCGCGAAATTTCATTGCGTCCATCAAAATATGAACCTTATTCACAGTTCTTAAGACATCAAATGCTTTACCGTTTGGTAAACGATTTTATAGCAAAATTTTTACAGTTGTATAAGAGATTTTAGGGTTTCTAGCAGTAATAAGGATTAATAGCAGACTTATATTTGAGAATATATTGATGGCCCGTAGTGTCCAGAACTGTAATTCTATTTTTTTACTCCGTAAGGACTGGACTGAGCCAGATATAGAGATACAAAGAGATATTATATATTGTTCTGTCCCCAGATCCAATTGTGAATATAGACCATGAACACAATATTTCATCAAAATCAGTCCAGTCGTTTAGGAGTTCAGTGACTTTCCCACAGAAGAAATATACGCTATAAGATAAGGATAAAGAAGTTGTGCGCAGAGCGCAGCGTACTGAAGGTACTGATAACCGCGACGGAGGAACACAACCGGAAACGAAGAAGATGACCATGACGGCCGCGCACCTCGCGCCGCATGAGAGGAAGAGCACGTACACGTGCTTGAACACGCGGTACAGCGCGCCCTCGCCGCCGCCACTTATACTCTGTCGCAATTGCCGCGCGCAACTGAAGACATGTCGAACCTGCGCACGCGCACCCTCCGCTACTAACGCATCCTGCACTATGGGCTGTGTTCATTAACATTTATGACCGGGCGTATGATTATCTGAAAAAATTGGGTCCCCATGCAGAAACGAGTCAGTAGGCTTCTTTGCAAAACTGAAAGGTCCAGAGCAAATCTAAAAGCCCAGTATTAGAAATGTAAAAAAGCCCAAAATCCTGGTGGCTTTATAAGGTGACGAGTATTTTGATGATACAGTCACCACGAGCTTTACGGTGAAGGAAAACATCGAGAGGAAACCCGCATATGTCTGAGAAGAAATTCAAAGGCGTATGTATAGTCGTGCTTGAGTAACGGCGATGGACTCGCCATCTGTCACGTTGACACCTAATATACCTCTGGCGGAAAGTGGATGTGTGGGTATTACCCATACACCTCTGCCTACCCCTTCGGGGACCCTTGTGGGAAGGCGTGAGGATATATTATATATTATATTAGTCAAAGAATTGGAGTGCCACGCAAAAAACCCGAAAAACTAAGAAATAAAGCCGGCCTTATTTAAAAAAAAATTACAAAGCCATGATATATAGATATAGCAACACTAAACACATATATATATATATATATATATATATATATGTGGGGTACCTGTTATCATTCTGTCGGCGCGTGTCGAGCGCCAGCAGCGCCACGAAGCAGGTGACCTGCAGCAGGAAGTCCACGAGCAGCGCCACGCCCGCGTACAGCGCGAAGGCCCTCACGGCGGGCATGTCGCTGAGCGCGCCCAGGAAGAAGCACACCGACTCCGACACCGACGTCAGGAACATGGACGGGCCCACCTGCCCCAGCCTGACAACCAATACGAGGTATCACTGCACCATCCGCTGATCTACTATCTAACATCGCCGTTACTGCCGCGTACAACTTTTTTCATTGGCAGATGTTTTTAACAAAACTTATCCTATGTGTTATCCAGCTAATAATTACAAAAAATGCCGTGGTGGCCGAGTGGTTCGAGCAGTTGCCTGCGACGCAAAGGTCGCAAGTTCGAATCCCGGCTGTACTAATGAGTTTATCTGAACTTAAGTACAGTGATTAGTCACACCACGAGCTTTACGGGAGGAAGAAAAACATCGAGAGGAAACCTGCATACGTCTGAGTAGAAATTCAAAGGCGTATGTATAGTTGTGCTTGAGTCACGTTGGCCCTAAATATATCTCTGGCGGAAAGTGGGTGTGCGGGTATTACCTATACACCTCTGCCTACCCCTTCGGGAGCCCTTGTGGGAAGGCGTGAGGATATATATATACATTTTGAAACTGAGGTTGAAAACGAAAAAAAAATCGATCAGTAGTTTTTAAGTGTATCGCGTTAGGACAGACGACGGTATTTTAGTTAAATAATATGCAATAGCAATAAAACGGTGTCATACGTGCGTCCGATGTGTTGTGCGACGGTCTCGTCGGGGCGGCGCGGCTCGCGCTGAGCGGTCTGCACCAGGATGAAGATGTTGTCCACGCCCACGGCCAGCACCAGGAAGGGGATCACCTCCACGATGATGAGCGTGGCCGCCACGCCCAGGTACCCGAACAGGCCCACCGAGCACGCCACCGACGTCAGCACGATCACCACGCCTGCACGCAACACACACCACACGCACATTAGGCCTTCACTAATACATGGCACGTCAGCACGATCACCACACACACATTACTCATTAGCCCATCCCTGATCACACATACATAAGGAACCAAACATATTGAGGCTGACCGAACATATACCATCTCCGGCATTCTCACAGCTGCTTGAACTCATATTGCATCAGAAATCCCACCTCAAACTCAATCGAATAACTGGTGTTGATAGCGTCCATAGGCGACGGTAACCGCTTCCTATCAGGTGAACCGAATGTTTGCTTGCCACGTTAAATAAAAAAAAAACAATTGTTGGTAAAAATAATAGATTATCAAACGTCTGTCGCATACCTCCGAGTCCCAAAGTAATCTTGCTGTCGATGAGCAGCCGGGAGTAGCTGGTGAACCGTCCGAGCGAGATGGCAATATACGCGAACATGATGAAGTAAGAGACGAGTATAGTGGAGATCTCCGATTTGGACTCCCGTTGCAGCTCGTCCTCTATAGACCGCTCGGAGGTGTACGCTATGTCCATGTACGGAGGCATCTGTGTTGTTGTATAATTCTCCATGAACTCGATGAATTGCTTCTCCCATTCCAGTGCTGGTTTTAACTGTAAGAAATTATTTAATGTGCATTTTAGCTTGACAACCTGATGTCGATGAGGAGATGAGATTAGGTATCAACATATGATAAACTAATTCAATGTATTCATAGTCCATTAAGTGTGTGCAAGAAGAGGCAGAGGAAGGCCACGTTCCAACTACCTGGATCAAATAGATCGGACGCTCAAGGACGGGAACGAAAAGAGTACTCGAAACCGACGATCATGTATGAAGAGACTGATGAATATGGACGAAGCAAAAGAGGTATGAAGTCTAGAGAGAACTGGCGCTCTATACTCCCTGCCTACCCCGATAGGGACTCGGTGTGATGATATTTATGTATGTATGTAAATAAATTTTCACCCATGCGAAGCTGGGCGGGACAGCTAGAATTTGTACTTTAATATCGTTCTTGCTAAATTCATAGCACAACTTAACACTTAACTTTTTGTTATTCAAAATAGGTTTTTTTTTCTACATATAAATTAAACACAATTTTACGCCATCACATAATATATACACACAATGGCACGAAGTTCACAAGGTGTGCCACGTAACTAGAACCTACACATATCCCGATGCAAGCGATTGTCGACTTTAAACAGTTGACATAAGAACGCGCATCACCGCCATGACGGATCATTTTAAATGGCGATCACTACCTGTGCCGGGTCGTGTTTGTTGTTGACGAGGAAGGTGAGGATGAGCGCGTCGGCGGCGTAGAAGCGTGCTCGTGGGGACAGCGGCTCGGCGGGCGCGAGGAAGCCGCCCAAAGCCACGCCGCCCAACACCGGCCCGCCGTACGGCGCCAGACAGTCCGTACTCAGCGGGTTACTGCAAGCGGGAGCTTATACACCACTGCCCTTTGGACAGGCAGTGTCGAACTCGATCCAGGTCTACGTAAGCTATGTAAACTCGGATCGAGTTCACGATAAAGAGCATTAAAGCAAGGGTGGGCAAAGTTCATATCCCATCAATGCTATTTACAAAGTATTAATGTGTTCACTGCACTGTGGTCCATATAGCGAACGGTTATAACATAGTAAGTTTTAAATAAGTTTGTATTTAGTTAGGTCAATTTGTGTGGAAATGTCTCAATGTACTATTATTTACTTTTCATTATGAACACGTAATATAGGCGGCATACGGGCCAAGTATGCCAGACTTTAGTTTTAATATTTTGATACATGTCTATACATATATATATACTCATATTCAGTAGTGGCCCGGGGTTTGGGCAGATGCCTGCAATGTAAAGTTGCAAGTTCGAATGCCGACAGATCTTATGTACAGTGATTAGTCACACCATGAGCGTAGGTCAAATATCGAGAGGAAACCTGCATACGTTTAACAAGATTCAAAGACGTATGTATAGTCATGCTTGAGTAAAGTCGATAGACTTGCCATCTAATATAGGTATATCATTGGCGAAAAATGGGTGCTAACTACACGTCTGCCGACACTTGTGGGAAGGCGTGATTATAATCAATTATAAAGTGCTGATGATGATATGATAAAAACAATGGATGATAATTGAGATTCCTTTTTAAGATTTCCTACTGTTACTGCCCACCCCTGCCTTAAAGTCAAAACAAGCAGACAAAACAGAACCAACTCCGACAATCACGCAACCAAAACCAAAACCGACAATAGTGTATGACGTACGGACATTGTATCCAAATGCGGGTGCAATGAAAAAGATGGTTGTTATACCACACGGGCGGAAAACACCGCAGCGGACGCTACCCCGAGGAGCTTGGACCTTACTCACCTCTGAAACACTCCAAAATACAAGGCAGTATTATTTTGCTTCACTAAATTGGCCAAGATAGTGTTCTTAGAAAGTGTAACAAGTAGAGACAGGATCCCACTTCGCACGAGTGTTATTCAGAGAAATAAAGTTATTTAAAAGTAGCACTTAATATACCTCTGGCGGTGGCGGTTAAAGTAGGTGTGTGGGTATTACCTATACACCTCTGCCTACTACCCCTTCAGGGACCCTTATGGCGTGAGGATATATCATAATTATCATAAAAGTGAAATGAAGCACAATTTCAAAACTGACACACAGTTTTCAGTCATAAATTTTTCAAAGTCGTGCAAAGTTCTTAAAGGCATATAGAATTATAGACACACATTTGAAACAGATACACAATTTTAAAACACAAAACATTTTCATTACAGTTCACAAACAATGATAAGTTGGTATTTTTTTTATTAATCTAAATTAATTTAAATAATCTCAATGGCGCTACGAAAACGGCGACAGACAGAATCTGTCACGTTGCCAGATAAATATATATACCGGTTAAGTGCGCGCTGTATGACCTCTGCTAATCCGATTATTTATCGTGAAAACTAACATTGTGATTACTAGAACCGTATAACGGACATGAACACATATCTTAACTACGATCACACACGACATTTTTGCAAATAAATGATGCAAGCGATGTTACCTGGCGCAGGTGAGTATCTTATCCAGGTACTGGTTGTCTTCCAGGTCGAGGTTGTCGCGGTCGTCCTGGAACCAGCCCCACACTGACATGACGGCGCACTCGGCCGCGGACGGCGGCCCGCGGAACGGAGACGACAACGGCGCGAAACATATGTCCGTTATACCAGTCTCGTTGCCCAGCGCTGGGAGAAATACACAAACACGATCGTCACATATCATCACGCCGTGATCCTCAGGGGGGAGGCTGAGAGAGCGTCCGTTCTTTCTAGACTTACAGACTATAGCCCATAGTCCACATTCATTGATCGCATAAGTCCGCATTATACCAACCGTGGAAGCAATACTATCGTCACACATATCGCTATGCTAAGGTCCTCACGGAGTAGGCAGATTGGGCGTCAGGGCTTTCAGACTTTCGCTTCAGTTATCATCATCAGTTGAATTGCTTTCAACGTTCCCATCCTCGAGTGTCCGATCGATTTCATCCATAGTTGGAAGGTATTCCTTTACCTTCCAGACACATTATTTGATTCATTAATCTTTCTTCATTCTTTTTTATGTCCAAACCAATCCTTACAATCATACCCAAAATTTATGTAAAATAAAAATAATGCCCGCTATCTAGCGCCACACTAGTAAATACATATAGCTATACAAACCCATAATTTTCTCCTGCAAGTCCAGCACATCTAAGAGGAAAGTAGAGTTGAACACTGGGCCGAATGTGTAGTTGCCGGAGGGCGTTTCGTGCTCAATGGTCGGCAGACCCTTCGAGCTGATAATCAGCATCTCAGTCCTGAGGGCAATAGCAATGGTTTTGGTCATGATGTATAAATTAATTGAATATCATATCACAAGTTTTAAAGAGAAGGAAAAAATCCCGACGATACCAGCATGCGTTAAATTAAGTTAATTCAAATAAAGAAAATATGAATATGTATAGTCGATCTTAAGAAACAGTAACAGTGTCACGTAAGGTCTCGTAATTTTTCACTATGGCGAATTAATATACATCCGTAGAAAAGAAGGTGCCGGTTCATCTCTGGTCTCTCCGGGGACCCTTAAGGGAATGCGTGAAGTTAGAAAAACTCAGATACACATGCAATTTGAGAAGGTTATTTCATATTCAGCATGTTAAGCTAACTTAACATTGCAACTCCAAAGAAAATATTAGGGCGGGAAAATTAAGGTCCTTCGAACCTTTTTGACAACTTTTGTCTCAAGTCAACATGTCATAGATTTATAAGTGAATCCACACATGCTTTATATGTGAAAGACATTAAAGGCTGTTATATTACGTGAAGTGAGCACATACCTGTAGAATGGGTCAAAATGGGAATCGAAGTACTGCCTCTCCTGGCGAGCACGCGATGACGGCGCCGCCCACAGCTCCACCGGGTTTGTGGTTATTTGCAGGTAGCTTATGCCGTGTCCCAGGGCCACCACGAAACACAGCCCTAACACAATAATAATAACGATCAAATTCTACTAATCAAAAGGCGACCAATCATGCTGCTGACACAATTGTTTTATCTTAATATGTTCATTACAAATAATTACTATTTTCTAAACATAATTAACTAGAGACCGCCCGGTTTATGAATAAGCTTGATTGATATATTCTATATATAAATCACTCTTGAAATATACCGGCAAAAACTGCATCTAAATCATTTCAATAGTTCTTAATTTAATGCCGTTCAGACTGACAGACTCGGCAAAGGTATTATAAAATATTATTATGTAGTGATGTAAAAAAATTACTCTTTTTTTCCACTAGACTATATTCCTAATAACTTTCTGCTTAATTTATTATATATAATGTAATAATATATATCCTCACGCCTTCCCACAAGGGTCCCCGAAGGGGTAGGCAGAGGTGTATAGGTAATACCCATACACCCACTTTCCGCCAGAGGTATATTAGGTGCCAACGTGACAGATGGCGAGTCCATCGCCGTTACTCAAGCACGACTATACACGCCTTTGAATTTCTTCTCAGACGTATGCAGGTTTCCTCTCGATGTTTTCCTTCACCGTAAAGCTCGTGGTGTGACTAATCACTGTACTTAAGTTCAGAAAAAACTCATTGGTACAGTCGGGATTCGAACTTGCGACCTTTGCGTCGTAGGCAACTGCTCGAACCACTCGGCCACCACGGCTTCTTATATAATGTATATACGAAAATAAACATACTACTCACCAAGAAACATGACGAGCCAAGGCTTAGATGCCATTAGAACCCCCCACCACTGGAAAAAGTCTTCCAGCCTCGTCTCAGTCTCTGCCCCCAACTTCTCGAAGAAGGTCGCTTCACTAGCGCCGTCCGGTTGGTCTATGTTCCAGCCTGTCGTTGGATTGGTCGCCATTTCTTGGTTCGTGTCCGAAGCCACACCTATTTTATTAAAATAAAATAAAATATTACCCAAATGGCACATATTTTAATAGGTAGGCAGATCTGTAGAATCACCCCCTCTTCGTCGGAGATTTATGACAGATGGCGAGTCCGTCGCCTTGCAAAGAGGCTTATGAAAATAATATTTCTATTGATCATGTTATTCGAGATGGCGACAAAATGGCCTGTGACGAAATATATATTTTTTTAATATCTTATTAAATTATGACGGTAGTTGAATAGTCTGTGTTGAAGTTTGTCTTTCAAAGAAATCAGTGCAATAATAGCGTCAGCATGTTAGCTTCTAGAAATGAAGCTTATACGATTCCAAACGACTAATAATATAATTATCTTTCAATTAATGCAATTTCGATGTTATGTCTATTTGTGTAATAAGTATCATTTTAATTTACACTGTAAAAAGTAACTACGTAAATAAATATATCTTTCACATTATTTCTGTTAATATGGGAATTAGTAAAAACAAGTTATGGGGGGCATGCAATGGTAGTTAGTTGTTGGATGAGCGTGCAACATTCCGCCTTTGTTATGACGATACCACCTGAATAGGATAAATAAACCTAGATCACCCTGGTTCAGGCAAGTGTGATAACTGGATAGCCTGGTCTCGAGGCTTCAAAGTCGTGGGTTCGGATCATGCATAGCAGGAATGTTTCACGATATTTACTCAGCCTGCATACATTATATAATAAACAACCAGATATTGCACTGTGTTTGTATTTGTATGCTTGTTTGTGTATGTGTGAGCGCGTGCGTCTGAGCTGTGAGTGTGCTTGCGTGTGTGCGTGTGCGTCTGAGTTGTGAGTGTGTTTGCGTGTGCGTATGAGTTGTGAGTGTGTTAGCACGTGTGTGTGCGTGTGCGCGTATGTGTGCGTGCCCGTGTATACGTACTGGAGCGATGCGCGTGCAGCGGGCTGGTCTCGGGGCCGCCGGCGCGCCGCGCGTCCTCCCGCGCCCAGCCGTCTGTCCCAAGCGCCCATTACACAGTGCACACCACTGACACACGCGGACCAACGGTGTAGTCTACACTTTATTACGCTTCCTTACGGTCTTTAAACCGAAAGGTTCAGGTTAGACGACGCGAAAATTTATCTCGTAAGGTCTTCAAGTTCTCACGTGAACTATTGACAATTGTGAGCTCTATATTTATTTGTGCATTACATTATTATAATGTACTGTATTTATTGAAAGTACAAGTACGGCCGTGCCTGAAATGCATACCAGATAAACGCCCTTAAATAAGAACGCCCTAACAACGATGAACCTTGGGTAGAAAAGTTCCATCAACCACCAATAATTTCATTATAGCTTTTTTCTGGCACTACAATAAAATATGGTATTCATCTAAATCTAAGTTAAATGTGTTGAAGTACAACATTGGTCACAGTGTAGAATTAAATAAGGCAACCGCTCTGTATGAGCTTCCATGATTATTTACAAACTGTGATTGATTCGATGGCATGCTTGCAGTTGGTAACGTTGCCACACCTTACCAAACGCATGGAATCCCATATACCATCACCTGAATAACCACCCACAAATTGACATGCAGTACCGTGAGTCAATCTCAAAGCTGTATGCTATGATAAAGTTTATATAATGATCAAATCATATATTCAATAACTTGTGTGTGGTTGTAACAATGTTAGTAATATGGCAACATTTGCAAGCACTTAATATGAAGACACATTTGCAAATGATTTTAAAAAGCATATCTAAAACTCTTTCAAATGTTGCCATATCACTTTGTTCTCTATGTGCATTAAATACTAAAATAAAATAATAACTAGGCACTGACATACTTTTGTTATACCATCACCTAACAAAATAATTTAAAAAGTTAATGAAGCAGAGTTTTTCAAGGGAGTGTGTAAATATTTTTGTAGGGTTGGCAGCACGCGAGTGATACCCTTGGTGTTACATTGCCCGCACGATTTTAGAGCTTCACAGTCGTAAACTAGCGTGGCGCGTTGAACACGTAATACGTGAACCATTATTTCTCTGCACACAATATGACTTCAGTACATTGCGTGTGTGTACATATCGTATACAATCATACGTCTGCGCTATTTCTGAGCAGAGAACAGTACGAAACTATTTGAAAGTAGCCATAGAAATCTAATGAAATTGTTTGCATTTTCAATCAGATTTAACGAATTATTTAACAAATTACGCGATATTGACACTTATTGACTTTGATCGGTTCGATTAATGTCAATCTATCGTCCAACTGTGTCGTTAGGATTAGATCAGATAGGTTACATCTGCGATTCCAACTGACACTCTGCTACTGGCTTTCGCACCTGTAGTGCATGAGACGCTATGAAACTCACCGACTGTGTTCTCCTGTTGGTTGCAGCAGCAGACGCCGCTGAGGAAAAGCGACGTGAATATGACGAAGATGATGGCCATCACGACGGCGTACCCGTCCGCGCCGCTGATGGAGAAGGGCTGCGGGGGCGGCGGCCGGGGGCCCGGCGCCGGGCACGCCTGCTCGCAGTCCAGGCACGAGCAGCCGGGCTGACCCTGACACACACGCACACACTAAGATCCCTGCAGGGTCGTTAACGCGCGAGTGACACCCCTGGTATTGCAAGCGTCCATAGGCGGCGGTAACAGTTCACCATCATACGCATACTTGTATGCCACCCACGTGGAATAAAAAAAAACGATTACTCCACATCCTCATTACACATTAGGTTTGCCCGATTGGGTCAGTGCCTCTTCCATACAGAAAATCGCAGCTTCTGGGTAGAGTTCCTGCCGTGAGTTAGGTTTCCAAAACTCCCACACACTTTTATCCACAACCTTAATACTAGGAATTAAACTTGTCCCACTGGGGTAGTATCTCCTATTTATGGAACATCGAATGTAAGTACTATAACTTCTGGTTAGAGCTATGTTCCTGAGGTGAGTAAGGTGTCCAGAAATCCACATAATTTAAAACCAATCATCGTATACTAATGAACATCAATGAGAGCTCGATAATTATATTCTATTAATAATATAAATGCGAAAGTTTGCGACCATGTTTGTTCGTCTTTGACGCCACATGCATTTTTTTTTTACTTTATATTTAAAGCCGTGGTGGCCGAGTGGTTCGAGCAGTTGCCTGCGACGCAAAGGTCGCAAGTTCGAATCCCGCCTGTACCAATGAGTTTTTCTGAACTTAAGTACGGTGATTAGTCACACCACGAGCTTTACGGTGAAGGAAAACATCGAGAGGAAACCTGCATACGTCTGAGAAGAAATTCGAAGGCGTATGTATAGTCGTGCTTGAGTAACGGCGATGGACTCGCCATCTGTCACGTTGGCACCTAATATGCCTCTGGCGGAAAGTGGGTGTGTGGGTATTACCTATACACCTCTGCCTACCCCTTCGGGGACCCTTGTGGGAAGGCGTGAGGATATATTATTATTATTATTATTATATTTATATATACATACGAACACGCCGTGTCCCTAACAGGGCAGGCAGAGAGAGATCATCACACAAATATCTGCCCTCAGCAGGAATTTAACCCGCGACCGCAAGCTTTTCAGTCAGCTCTGACCACTAGACCAAACAGCCATCCGAAGAAGCCAGAAGATAAGTAATGGATAAAAAAAATTACAGTTCATCAATTAATAAAAATACACCATCATGGCAAAAACATGAAGTAATCCCAATGAGAAAACCGGTTATTTCTTGTTTATTCGCAAACCATGTATTTAGGTACGAGACAAGGTCGTCAGTGCGAACTATAGTCACAGCTTCTTACTACATGTATAGGTAGCAATCTTTCATAGCGTCATACTAGCAAGCATGTTAAGATTTAGAATTACAAATGTATCATTGCTTACATTACTTTTGTAGGTAAGTACATATGCGAAGAGGTGGTAATTCCTATTTCGAATAATAATTTATAATAATCCAATTGACAAATTGGTATTACAAGTACATAGTCACGAATAAAATGTGTTATTTATAATAGCAATTGATGTTGTGCAATGTATTTGTACTTAGAAACCACGCATCAGCAACGCAGGAATTCAATTTATTAATCCTGCATAACATACAGGATAGTGAACAAAATTCCACCTGCTATGGGGGTTGAAATATATTGGACCTCAATGGTAACGAAAAAAATAAAAAAAACATCAACATTGATTGACAGCTGACCAAACACAGAGTACAATAGAAATTGGGCATTTACTTGGCACTCTTACCTGTACCCCACTAACTTTCTCCTGGGCCACCTAGGTTACAATTCTTTGGAGGTAAGACGCAGTAGCGACCAACTTTTTTTTTTTTACAATAATAATTTTACTTTTTTTTATTTTAATTTATTCCATATCTTGACCAGAATTAGTTACAGTACTGATGACAATATTTGTGTCACTTGTTTAATTTGTCTAATTTGTGAATGTGAGAACATTGTAGGCTTTGTAGATTCTTAGATCTTGCTAACATTGTTATAATTATCTTGTTTTATGTATGGTTTGTATAGTAAGCAGCGACCTATTGTCGGGCCTACGTTGTTCCCCCATACTTGGGTACTATTGCTGTAACGAAAAAATATTATTGTTGTGTATGCCTAATGATTTGAAAAGAGTAACCATGGAGTTTCTTGCCGGTTCTTCTCCATGGAAGCGACCATCCCGAACCGTGCTTCTTTTTCGACGTTTTATAAGTGCCCACCTGGGCCTATGTGAAATAAAAAGATTTTGATTGATTGATTGATGAACTAGTAACGATGTGCAAAATCCTACATGGGAAAATGTATGCGTCCGACCTACACAGTAAGTTAAGAAAAACTCATTGGTACAGTCGGGATTCGAACTTGCGACCTTTGCGTCGCAGGCAACTGCTCAAACCACTCGGCCACCACGGCTCTTAAATAAATAAATAAATGTTTCAGTTGCATTACCTCTGTGCTCTCTAAGGAAAACCTCAACTAAGGGTGGTTCATTCATCCATGTGTAAATTGAGGTCAGTGATACAATCACAATCTTCGATATATACAACACTTACTGGCAGTCCAACATTGCACGGCTTTGTAGACGGATTGACGGGCGTGAATTTGTCTGTGGGCTCGTCGCCACTAATGTAGTTGATCTGGAAGGGCACGAACGACGATTGGCCGTCGCCCATGTTGTCGAACCACCGCTGCGGCGTGCAGAACTCCGCACCGAACGAACCGCACATCATGTCGAACGCGAGCTGGTTCGTTGATGGCACTTGCACCTGCAATTGTACATTTGTTATGTCCAGTAAAACACCAATCTGAGAGAATCACATGTACTGTGCTAGGTAGCAAGACAATGGCTGAATGCACACAATATACTTACAAACTACCGTCTTGTACTTCACTAATCTTATGTGTCAACAAGGTTCTATAAGTACCGACATTAAATCCATAACAAAATTGAAATATTTTTATAAGTTCTACTATATATGTTCATAAATCTTTACCATTTTTATAAAGGGAAAAGATTTGTATGCAAGTATGTTTGTAAGGAATTAGCTCAAGAAGTACGGGACCGATTTTAAAAATTCTTTCACCATTTGAATGCTACACTGTCACTGATTAATATAGACTAGATATATATAGATTATATTATTTTTACATTAATTTTAGGTCATATGTTTAAATAATAAATGTCCACCCGTGCGAAGCCGGGACGGGCCGCTAGTAGTAGTAAGGAAAACGTAGAGAGGAAACCTGTACGTACTATATTAAAATACGAAACGTTTGTATTGTTTGAATCCAAAGTCATATGTATAGTCGTGCTTGAGTAATGTATATATAGAGAATACATACATACATATAATCACGCCTCTGTCCCTTAGGGGTAGGCAGAGACCCCATCTTTACACTTGCTACGATCCTTACATACGTCTTTCGCTTCGTCCACTTTCATTATTCTATTCATACATGCTCTTCGGTTTAGGGTACTCTTGACCTGACCTTTTTTTCAAGACGAAGAGAGAATATATCTTAATAAATAATTTAATGATTAAACTAAATTCCACACAGGAACCCAGTAAGAAGCGTACACCCTCTTTCGACGGAGATATATATATACAGGGACGATCAAACAGAAAATCAGGAGTTACCCTTAATATTTTTTTACAATACATAAGTGTTTGTACATACGTGAGAGCACGAGGTGAATGTGGTGTTCATGTATGTAGCTCCCAGGTAATAGTTGACTTCAGATATCGCCAATTTCGTGCCTGAAACAAAATATTCAAGGTTATATTTAAAGCTTAGTCAGAATGTAGTTGGAAGTGGAGCAATCCAATTTAACGCGGGCACAACCGCGGGGCTCAGCTAGTATATCACTTGCGTATCGCCGGCTAAATTACAAAATTATCAAATCAGGAGAAGTTGAAATAATTGCCAGCTATAGATAGTTCCATCCACGAAGAAGCGCCCCACCAATTTGCAATCTAGGCGGTCGCGGGATGCGGGATGCGGGAGTATCATCCGAGTCTATTAATTATAGTGTGCGTGTGCACTCATAGGTAATCAGTGTGTACCGACAATACTCAAACATTAGTGGAAGGTTTGCACACTTACACTAAAACTATAAGGAAGATAATGGGGCGCGACTTCGTGGATGGCACTATCTATAACGTGTGCATATTTACGAACATTCGCAGTGATCACTATTAATAACCACATTGCAATATATATTTATACATATACTACATGCCCCGGTTTCGCCCAGGTAGTAGAGCGTTTATGCACATTTTTTGTGTCACAAAACCCTAATCAACTATACTCCTAAGCCTGTCTCAAGAATCACCCTGTCCATCGGTGAATAACACATGTCAATCACTCTGTTATTATTAAGTTTATTGCGAGCAGACAGACGGATGCGGGACAATTAGTTATATAATATGTTATGTAGATAACGAACAAAACCAATATAGAGTAGAAAGGCCATCGGGTTGTATAAACGGGTCAAGGAAACAGCCCTGGACAGAGACAAATGAAGGGAGCTTCATCGGTTGCACTTCTTCTTCTTATAGTGCCTCTCCAACTAGTGGAGGTTGGCAGTCAGCTCCGCATATTTCTCTCGGTCTTTGGCGAGGTTAAAAAGCTCCGCTGCACTCGTAACTCCGGTCCATTCCCGGATGTTTCGCAGCCATGATTTTTTCCTGCGCCCGACAGCTCGTTTTCCAGCCACTTTGCCCATGATAATCAATTGCAGAAGACTGTATCTTGAGTGCCTAAGTACATGACCAAGATAGGCAACCTTTCTTCTTTTGATGGTCTGCATCAAGTCTCTTGACCTCCCAACTTGACGCAGAACTTCAACATTGGTCACTCGGTCCGTCCAGCTTATGGCCAACATGCGTCTATATGCCCATCTATATGCCCATCGGTTGCACAAATACCTATTAAATTCTTAATTCAAGATATTTATAAACATGTCGCGGGATAGGGCAATACATATCACTTATTGATATTATCGTAGACTAATCTGGAGGCAGCAGATCTCGCTGAAGGCAGATATTTGTGTGATGAACACGAGTATTTGTACCTTAGTCTTGGATGTCCTATGTATTTATGTATATATATTTTTCTTAATTTGGGGCCAGGTCAATTTGTGTGGAATTGTCCCAAGATATTTTTATTAGTGTAGGTATCCTATATACATAGGATACCCACATAGGATGTTTACTTCCAGCTAAAATTTACGTAAAAAACTCCACTTCAGTTCCACACAAATTGACCTGGTCCCAAATCAAGAAAAGCTTGTGTTATGGTAACTAGACAACGATATATGTATTTACTTATTATAACATTATTATAATTACATTGTCAATGCAGATAATAAGTCCATCTATGCCAAATTGTATGTAGGTTCCCATCGATGTTTGCCTTCAACATAGCTCGTGGTGTCAAATCACTGTCACTGTTAAATACAAACTCATTGGTCCAATCGGTCCAGTCCGATTACTCGAACCACTCGGCCACCACGGCTTGATATAATAAGCAATTACCATTGTCAACGGGCTGAGTCTTGACAACTTCGATATAATCGCTGTGTTTGGGTGCGCAGGACAGCTCGCAGATGTGCTTCATGAAATTGTCCATGCAGATGGGACATCTGGCCAGTATGTTGCTGGCAATGCCGATGTTGCTGTCCAATATCTTCAGCTGGTCCGAGTCGCAGCAGGACACCCCGCCCGCGGCGATGTCCGGACAGTATTTTTCCAGTAGCGGCTGAAACAATCAAATTGACAATTAGTCGATATGTTATAACATTATACACTAGCATGCCCCGCCGTTTCATCTGCGTAAAATTTGAAATTAATGGATAGACTTTTTTCTGGACGAAAATACAACCTATATGTTAATCCAGCTTATCTATCTCTGCGCCAAATTTCATCCAATTCCGTTGGGCCGTTGTGGCCGGATCGATTAACAAACACCCTGACAAACTTGAACATTAATAATATTAGTAAGATAATTAGCTCGCGTGCCACATTCTTTGTCTATGCTTTAACGCATATGGCTTCGTAATATGTGTGAATAGAGCGTTATTTAATCTGATAGAATCTTATATATTTCCAGGTATACATTTCCAGGTCTTTTTACACACGGCTTTGCATTTTTTCTGAAACGCATATGCATGTTTAACATAACTGAAAAGCCCCATGACCTGTACTTTCGCTAAAAAAATCTCTATATCCATATTAGCTGAAGTTTGCCCTGTGATTAAGAATGTATACTCTGGAAACATATCTATTATAACGGCAGTCTACAAGTATTCATAAATAACCTAGATAATGTATAAACAGAACAGACAATTAATCACAGTAAATGCCTACATTCCAAATCGTATAACTAATACGATATGTAGTATGAACAGCTTCTGTTTGTAAGGAAATCCGTTAAATGTAAATTAACCGAGGGGTTATCATCGTGATGCTCCGTCTATACGGTATGAATCACTCGATTGTAGGTACGATATACGCAACAAAAGTAGACTATCGTGTGTAAAATATAGAGTTGAAATTTGTTTGAATAACATACAAGACAAAGTACACTACTTTAAAGATCGTCACGCAATGCTGTCACCTTGTGAAGATAAATGCCCAGCAAAGGATGCAGAGCCAATAAACCGCTTTGTTATACTGTACATACATTCATACATACATCATCACGCTGTCACTCACGGGGTAAGCAGAGAGAGTAGAGCGCCAGTCCTCCTAAACCTACAGATGTCTGATTTACCACATTCGTCAGTTTATCTTACATGCTTGGTCTTGTCACCTTTCTCGCACTTCACATTGTATATCTGTTCCGTTAATCTAAAATGACATACATAATTATAATAATATATCTTCACGCCTTCCCAAAAGGGTCCCCGAAGGGGTAGGCAGAGGTGTATAGGTAATACCGATAATATAGATGCATTCAATTAATAAGCTGATTAACCATATTTACTAAGAAGAATGAATGACAGCTATGAACTCTAATATCTCGTGGTCACTGCGGGATGGAATGCATGTCACTACAATCACGTGCGTCTTTAACACGTGACAACAATAATCTCTTCGTATAATAAATAAATACCTTGGGACAATTCCACACAAATTGACCTAGTCCCAAATTAAGTAATGCTTGTGTTACGGTAACTAGACAACGATATATTTACTTATGTAGATTGATATATTCATAAATACACAGGCTAAGATAACTATATAATAATAATAAATAATATATCCTCACGCCTTCCCACAAGGGTCCCCGAAGGGGCAGGCAGAGGTGTATAGCTCACGCCACGCACCCACTTTCCGCCCGAGGTATATTAGGTTAGGTTAGGTTAACTAAGATAACTAACTAGCTAAATAACACAAGACTAAGGTACAAATACCCGTCTTCATCACACAAATATTTGCCCTCAGCGGAATTCGAACCCGCGACCTCAAGTTTCGCAGTCAGGAGCTCTAACCACTAGACCAGACGGCCGTCATATATTCATTCGTATAGTCATCTAGATTATTTTATGTTTATCGTGGTGTTAGCGAAAAGGAAATAAGCATCGGAATGACCAACGCATATTACCAACACTAAAAGTTATATAATGAAGGCAGAGGAAGACCACGTTTCAAACACCTATCGTAACGTAATAATGGATTTATCCTATTAAAGTCTGTTACGAATTCACGTTCCAGCTACCTAGATCAAATCGAGGGCACAATCTAAGAGCTCTCGAAACCGGCGATCATCTATGAAGAAACTTGGTAGGCAGGTAAATGTGGATGAAACGAAATAGGTATGTAAGTCTAGAGAGAACAGGCGCCTACTCTGTGAGGGACATGGCATGATTATATTTAGATTCGAAATATTTTCTTACTGAACGAAATTGGATTAAATTTGGCACATAGGCCATAGCTGGATGAACACAGAGTATATTTTATTCAAAAAAATAAAACTACCAAAGCTAATTTAACGCAGGTAGTACCGGCAGTGCTAAGCTCATATATACCTAACTCTATCACTACAGGCCCAAATTAAAGGTTCTCTTGGGTAATAATTTTGCCATGAAAATGGTCGAGATGAGTATTGGTTGGGCAAAAACACGCGATCCGCCCATAAAGTCGGCAAGCCTGACCTTCACTGGCGCAACACATAAACAAATGAACGTTTATATATACATACATATTTAGTACATGTATAGAAGTCAAACTTGTTAAGACCGACGAATTGTGGCCAAGTGATTTCAGTTGCATGCGCTCTGTATTACTTTTTCTGAATAATAGATAGTTTATAACAACACAGGCTTTTAGGCGAAAAAAAAACACTTATCAATTGCAAGTAGGTATATGGAAATCGACTCTTTTTTGCCCTGCCTACCCGAAGGCGATAGCTAATGATCTCTACTATCACCCCTAAAAGAGATCGCCATGTATTCCCAGTGACCCTGTATATTTACGTTTATAAATACGCAAATGTTACTTTAAAAAGGCACAAGCCGAGACAGAGGCATGACCTCGAAAATAATTCTCAGTTTCAATTCAACATACATATAATTCTAACCGGTTTTAAAGCTACATGCGTATCCTTAATTCAAGCGAGGAGAAAATACTTCAATTCAATTATAATGCGATAAGTGGACACACAATGCTCAATTATCAGAGTGAAATTGAATCTGTCAATGTTTCTCAAACACTTCTGAACTTCACACTTCATACAAACTTCTTCTGAAACGTAGTATTCCTAAATAACGAAATGACGTGATTGATCTTCTCCCAACATTGATAATTTCAGCGTTTGCGTAGCCACACTGCATGAAGGTCAAATGCACCAGCTAAAATATACTTTACGTCATATATAATATAGATTAAAATCGTTAGTCACCCACAAGTGACGAGTTCGTTATCAGTTAACGCTGTCAAATAAAATTGTTAATATAGGTCCATTTCAATCGCTATTCTAATATTTGAAATTCGATCACGTGTTTTGTATACCTAGTCAATATTTCCAAATATTTGACCAATAACAATTATATAAATATCAATTAATTACTAATTCCAAGCTTCAATGTCCGACTGTTAAAGGTGTACGGGTTAACTAAATTAAAGATTAAACACGGAGGTTAAATTAGTCTGCTTGTTTGAATGAAAAATCTTCTAATAGATACTCCTAAATAATCTACTAAATATTGCAGGTTAAGCGGTGGTCATTATCATTGAGTGTTCATGAACATAATTGATATAGGTTAAGTAATATGGATACCATAAATACAATTAAGTTCTTAAGTAGTACCTGACAGACGGCAACAGATTCATCATCTGTCACATTCGCTCCAATTTTCTATATTTCTACGGCGGTGAGCCGGCTTTTTAAAACCGTGTTTTCGTCGAGTTTCATTTCTAGTAGTCCTACATAACAACTGTAGGTAATATAAGGCTATTTGCTCCGTGTCTTATGTTGACATAAAGCAAATCAAAGTAACAAAGGAATGAAACGAAACGAACAAAAAGGAAACGAGGAGTTAACGATATCATCGCCAATATTGCGCTGAGGTGAATCAACTTGTCACTTGTTTATTTGCGTCATTCGATGACTTTCAACGTCATATATGGCGGAGTTTCGGGTCAATGCAATGTAAGAAAAAATATTTGGTCTCTAAGGATATAAGGGCAGTATATCACCATGCATGCATGGATGCAAACGACAAACAAGCGCTCGTTGCAGCATTCTAAATCGGAGCTCTATTCCCAATAGTGGGCGTCCACAGGCGGATGATGATGCCGGTTCAGATAGATCCTTACGAGAAAACCCGGAAGAAACCCCGAAAACAGATTCTGTTTCGGGTTCTCTCTATTTAAAGTTCTGTACAACTGCTATGATAAAAATTTCATTATGAATTAAAATATTCATTCATATTAACACATTATTATTATTAGGTACCTACTAGAAATTAATCTAATTCATCAGCAAACCTCGTATTGATTTACCAGAATTTCTCCCACCTACGGACGTAAATAACTTAGACGGCAGCACATTATTCATAGACACTAATTTCGAAGACTAAAGGGAATTACCGTGAAGTTTCGACTTCTATTTGTAACTTGTGGGGAATTCCGCTGTATTATATTATTCTGTATTCCTGTTTGTGAATTAACTCGATAAAACCTAAGCAATTTAGTCTGGGCCCTATTTCTTTGCACCAGGGCCTTCTTCTTCGTAATCAAGTCAGAGAACCCAATTATTATCGCATATTATTAAAATAGAGCCCATAACATTATGTATAACCATGGCCCAGCATAACTACATCACGGCCATATGCAATCTGAACTGTGAATAGTTAATTATTTTAAAATCATCGTGGCTCAGTCAAACTGGAAAAGTAAAAAACAAACGATATTTTTAATGGTGTGTTTTTATAATAAGTGCCTATATAAACGACATATAATAATCATATAATGGTCAAAATTACAATAGTTTAGTTGCGGAAAATTACCCTCATCAACATCTGCGCTTATCGTCAATATATGGCTGACTGTAATAGCGAATATTTACTCATGCGTAATACTTCCTGCAGATCTATCAGTGTTTACGCATTCCGTAACACCACAATGAATAAACAATATATGCTTGACAAACTGCTTGCCAAATGTCAAACACGAGAAACTTTTTTGTTTTGTGCTAACGCTGATACTCTACGGCTTCAATAAATAATGGCTCTGCTATCAAATATGTAGGTATTGATCCATATCGTCATTTCAAAAAACTTTGGAATCGTAAAAAACTAGAATTGCTCATATGTGCTCACGCCTTTCCACTACGGTTACCGAAGGGGTAGGAAAAACTGTTACTCATCGCACTTATCGTCTCCGACATATTTTGGTGCCAAGGTGGCACATAGCGACTTCAACTCCATTTCTCAAGTACATGTATATGATCATATTTTCAGCCCCGAAAGCTCGTGATGGTACTAAAGTTCAGAAGAAGTTGGTACAGTCGTGAATCGAACTTGCACTTTTGCTTTGCTCTTTAATGTATAGAAATGATTACACGATAAAAAAAAACATAGTTGTTTTAAGCAAATTACTTAATTTAAGCATAGATTGATTTACCTTCGCGTTCTGCATTACGTAGTAAATACTACATCAAGATTAGCAAGCAAGGTGCGATCAATAACGTCTCACAGTCAGGTCGTCTCAAGGCCTATGTCGGTAACAGGGATTACTTTCATACCGGGACCTATGTTGAACTACCAATTTCTAGACGTTAGACAGTCCTAAACGGAATACGTCTGAGTAGGTCATCATATTCGAGAGCTTAAGATATAAATAATAATAATAATAAATACCTGGGACAATTCCACACAAATTGACCTAGTCCCAAATTAAGCAAAGCTTGTGTTATGGTAACTAGACAACGATATATTTACTTATATTAATAGATATATATTTAAATACATAGGACATCCAAGACTAAGGTACAAAATATTCGTGTTCATCACACAAATATCCGCCCTCAGCGGGATTCGAACCCGCGACCTCAAGTTTCGTAGTCAGGACCTCTAACCACTAGACCAGACGGTCGTCATAAATATCGTCATATAAATTGGGTAACGACAAACCAACAGGCGTGTAAGTACCATCCAGCTTACAGATCTTTAATAAAATTGCTTTATTGTGAAGAAAGTCGCAAAATTCACCGAAATCATCATAGATTAAAGGAGTTTATTTGGGGGAAATTGGCAATAGAAGAGAAAAGAAATAGAAACACCTTAGAAAGGGTGAACACTACTAGTACTCGGGAAAAGGCTGCAACATGGTAAACTTTATAAGTTTTATAAATTAAGCGGAGTAGGACAAGGGTGGCGCAAGAATCGACTTGAAATTATTTAATTAAGTGACGCAACGCGTATCGAAGACACACTAAAGCTAAACTTTGCCACTATAACTTATAATGACATACGAAATAGGGCCACTGGTGGCCAGAACTCTTGAGGTCTTGAGTCTTGGCTTAATTCCCGCAGAGGGCGTATATCTGTGTAATAAACAGAGTATTGATTCATGATAGTCTTACCATTAGTGCTTCGTTCGGGAGGATTAGGGAGGAAAGAAAAAATCGGAAACAAATTGCTATTGCTAAAGGGACAAAAATATGTTAATTTACTCAGTCAAAATCAACCAAAACCATATCAGGAAAAAAACGCCTCTAGAAACACTTGTAAAATGGTATCACTTAGGTATAGAAGACGTAAAGCTAAGAAAAGCATACATTCTATTAATAACATAATAGTAACGTTGATTGTTGTTTATAGTTAGGTTAATTATGCTCAAGGCAAATGAACACAAGATTTACAAGACCGTGTGCCTCAATTATAGAAATAAAACGGATGCACGTCAACAAAAAAAATCACGAATGCACTAGCGTCGCAGACCAGAAATAGCTGTTAATATTATTCATAGAATGTGAATGCTGTTTGAATATACATATAATGTTTCGGTAATGTAAATTAGATTGAGTATGTATTTAATTAATGATTCAATACTTGAGATCTTTCTAGTCTAATTGGCGGCTTAATGTGAGTCATAAGAGATTTGCTGTAATGGCTAAGCTGTGAAGACCAAAGTGGAGAGGACGCAGGAGGAAAAGCAATACAGAATTCCCAATGAAGAGATTCTTAGAGCGACTGATGTGATCGATGGTGGGATTGTAGAAGTGAAGAAATACATGCTATGTTGGTTTTAATGTCACAATTTCGACTCTAACGCTCTCTGCCTATACGGCGTGATAATACATACATAATTCGTCACGGTGAATATATGACGTGATTAAATGATGAATGAAGAAAGAGCTAAATAAAAAAAATACATTATCTTAAACTGACCTCAAGTTGGTGTCTTATATAATCGTTGCCTCAGGAAGTTAGCAATATTTCCTTGTAACTACTAATGGCAAGTTAAACATATTTTAGCCAAACATTTCCGCTATTCAAATGGTTTTGTCTCTAATAAGGAAGCCGAATGAATCTAAGTTTGCAACACACATACATCTGTACATATCATCACGCCGCGTCCCTAGCGGGGTAAGCAGAGATAGTAAAGCGTCAATCCTCTCTAACCTAAGAACCTTTTCACGTCATCAACATTTATCGGTATTTAATAATGTTTGTAGTTTTCGAGAACTCTTTACGTTCCTATCCTTAATTCGATCGATTTAATATAGGTCAGGTTGGAACATGTCCTCTGCATCTCCCTTAATCTTTATTCACTCATACTACTAAACCCCTACTAAACCTACTAATATTATAAATACGTAAGTTTGTGAGGATGTTTATTCCTATGTCACGCAAAATCTAGGTATTGTATCCAGATTGTCATTTGGATATAGTATGCTACGTATGTATCTGGATAGGATAGGATAGAATAATACAACTTTTATTCAAAATTCAAAAATCTTCCCATTAAATCAAATTGTATGATGTGACACAGCGGGGAAAACTTAGTTATACAATGTCCAACCTGACATAACATGTTTTTCTTCTTCTTTACAATCAGTCAGCAACAATGAACCCTAATACTGGATATTCAACTGTGCCGCTCACATAAATAAGGGTTATATTTGAATACCAAACATCTCATATCTGGCAAGCAGCCACAGTCGTCACTCCTACAAAACATACAATCACAACACCAGCATTAGACTAAACTAAATACAACGTGTTATAATTGTGCCATCTTGTTTATCAAAGCGATGTCTAGACAAGTGGCTATTTTTAAATTGCACTCCTTTGGAACCACAAAGATCTCGCACTGTGCGCTTCCAAAGGAGTTTTCTTCCGCGAACGCTCAGGCTGTGGAATTAGCTACCCCGTTGAGGTTTACCCTGGAGAGTACAGCATGGATCTCTTCAAGAAGGGTGTGAAAAGATTCCTGCAGGGTCGGCAACGCGCGAGTGATACCCCTGGTGCTGCAAGCGTCCATAGGCGGCGGTAACCGCTTAGCATCAGGTGGTATAAAAAAAAACATAATGTGGTTTCAAAACGAGTATTTATGTTGATTCCAGAAAGGACAAGCAAATTTGTTAGCTCGCGATGTGATAAATCACTGCACTAAAGTTATCTGTTCCGAAAAACTCAGATTAACACACCACCAGGGATGCAACCAGACCTGCAACCTTGATTTTGCAGGTGACTCCCGAAAAACCAATGGTAAAATTAATTTCGTTTCTTTATAACAAAAACTTATAAGCTGCTTTTATTATATTCATATTTTAACACACAATATTTTTTATAATCCGAGCAATAAATATGCAAATAGTGAAAAACATCCGCGGGAAAAACCGAGGCTATTGTGACCACATCGGATCGTTTCCTCAACTATATCAGAATTGACGTACTGTCAATGAATATACCTACATATATGTATTGAGCAAATTCGAATGTGACCAAAACAGTATGAACTAAGCCCATATTGAAGATGAACAGCTGTTGATAGCCACGTGCTCACCCTCTTTATTTGTTGTTTTATGTGTAAAGATAAACTTTATTTGTTGTTTATGTGTGTAAAGATTAAAAACCTCATATTTTTGCCAACATAACAATTCGTTTACGAAGGCCGAGTGACCAGAAGTCCTGCCGGCGAAGCTGAAGGTCGACGGTTCGATCACCACTGAGGAAAGATCTGATATTTATACATGTCCATTTTCTATTCAACGAAAACACCTATATCCTCAAGCCCTACCACAAGGGTCCCTCAAGGGGGAGGGAGAGGTGTATAGGTAGTACCATCCACTTTCCGCCAGACATATATTTTAGATGCAACGTGACAGATGGCGAATCCATCGTCGTTACTCAAGCTTGACTATACATTCGCCTTTGAATTTCCTCTCAAGCGCATGCAATTTTCATATCGATGTTTTCCTACACCGTAAAGCTCGTGGTGTAACTAATTATGTACTGTAGGACTTAAATTCAGAAAAACTCATTGGTTCAGTCGGGTTCAAACTTTCAATCTTTGTGGTGCAGGCAACTACTCGGACATTTCGGTTACCACGGATCTTTCACAAAGAAAACACGATTTTGTACATTAGTTCCAGAGGAAGCATAAGTATCTACATAGGATTTTCCTGGAATTAATGTAGAAAATCGTTATATTCTGGAATGCGACGTTGGTATCTACAAACATCGCATTCCAGAACATCTAAAACCTTATAAACGGAAACAGGTAGATAATGCGACGTTTGAAGTGTAAACCTGGCCCGGAAAGATATGGTTTGTCTCTGGAGTGATATTACGGAAGCTAACTATAAGCTATGAATGCAGTATGTCAGAAGATCGCGGAAGAGAATTTTGCATTAATGGACTTATCTGATATACCCGCTAATCATGTATTTTGTATGAACGAGGCAAGGTCAATATTAATTCGTACGTAATGAAACCGCGTTTGAGGAAGTAGCGTGAGCGAGCGAACATACGGCCTACATTGTGCCAATATTTTAAGTAGGTTTAGGTCGAGGCTTGCGGCCCTTTTTCAAGTAGCATGGTATGACTGTTCATGGCTATTTAGAAGGATTGAATGTAAAGTGCCAGTACCTAACAAAGATCCGTCCGTGGAGACTGAGTGGTTTTAGTAGTCGCTCGCAAAGAAAGATTCCTCTGAGACAAAGTTCTGATAGATCACAGTACGAGTTTTAGGGTGTTGGAAAACATCGAAAAGATACCTGCATACGTTTCAAAACACGTAACCATGTATATGTAAACACGTACATATATGTATATATATATGTACATATAAGTATGGCATAATGGCACCTAAAATATATCTCTGGCGGAAAGTGGGTGTTGTTACTCCTTTCCTACCCCTTCGGGGACCCGGGGCTGGCGTGAATTTAGTTAAAATCTCACTACCCACCTCAACCTCAATTCTACTATGGGTTCTTTTCGCAGAGGCAGTAGAAGACTTCGCAGTTTGAGATTGGTATGAGTGCAATCAGGGTTCACCATAGTTTAAGAAGACGTCCATAAATATATCTATGCATTTCCCACCGTGATCAATAGCATGCCGAGTAAGGGCCCCTGTAATCAACTATATTCAAGCAGCTATGACGCATTTATAATAAGCCAAACGTGTATTTCAGAATAAAACGCGTTAACAAAGATTAACTTGGGACTTAGGGACTTGGCGTGATGATATGTATGTATGTATGTAACAAAGATTAACGCGTCAACAAACAAACAACCTCTCCCTCAATCAATCAATCAATCAAAATCTTTTTATTTCACATAGGCCCAGGTGGGCACTTATAAAACGTCGAAAAAGAAGAAGCTCCCTCTCAATAAGATAAGTATAGATATATAAAGTTTTAAATTTACCTCCATTCTACGTGCTCTAAAATTTGATATATGTATGCGTCGCGAGTTTCGCTTTAAGTGACGACAAATGGTCTAAATTTACAAACTGGCGGTTACGCCTTGGAGCCAAGGCTTTAGTGCCAAACGGAAGGTCGATATAAAAAAACTAAGTCACGTGTACAGGAGACGTTTGAACTGCAGTGGGATCGACAAAAGCGTAGACATAGTGAATTGATGGCCGAGTGATTCGAGTAGTCGCCTGCAACCCAAAGATTGTAAGTTCGAATCTTCACTGTAACAATGCGTTTTTTTAACTTAAGTACAGTGATTAGTCATTACATGAGCTTTACGGTGGAGGAAAACATAGGGAGGAAACCTGCATACGTTTCTTGTTTACGTAGTCGTGCTTGAGATAGACTCGTCATCTGTCACGTTGGGATATATTTGCCGAAAAGTGGGTGTGAGGACTACACACCTCTGCCTGCCCCTTCGGCGTCACTTGCGGGCGGCGTGAAGACGATTAATAGGTAAGTGTAAACAATAACATCACGAAATTTAGATTTTTAAACTACTGCTGTAATTCTGACTGCTGAGGTTTTCCAAGTCCGTATTGAGCTAAAACTATTAAAAATACATTGTACATTACGGTGACGATTATATACGGTTTTTTTTTATTGTATACAAAATACAACGTACGAGATTGATTACACTCGCACGAATTATTATTTAACGTACAGACGTTAAATAATAAGTAATAATAAGTAATAATGAACTACAGAGTTCACTCATATTCACACAGAAACAACAGAAAGTTCCACATAATATATAACAATCAACAGTATTTTTTACCGCAAAATGTAGAAGTACGATACATTACGCATACCGCTTGCGAGGTACCTAAGCACAGATAGTTAGGCTTTAATTCAACTTGCAGAACTTGCACTCTTATGGAAAACTAACGTTATCATGTATTTCAAAGGTTCCCATTCCTTGATTGTTCAATCGATTTGGTCTCAGTAGAACGTGAACGAACTCTTCGGGACATTCACATGGTTCTTTTATTCCAAAAAAGGGGTAAACGACAGTTCTTCAGGACTTCAGTAAACGACATCACACATGTAAATCATTTCAGAATAATGAAAGCAATTTCTATGGGAACTAATTATGTTCGAAACTCTGTGAAAATAAATTATAGATAGAGCCATCCACGAAGCCGCGCCCCACTATTCTTCTGTATCGTTTATCGTGTAAGTGTGTAAGCTTCCACCAATGTTCCACCAATACCAAAATAGAATATTGTCGGTTCACACTTATTATCTATTAGTGCACACGCACACTACAATTAATAGACTTGGGTCATACGCCCCGAACCAGCGACCCCCTCGACTAGAAATTGGTTGGGAAACGCGTCTTAGTGAATGGTACTATCTGTACAAATATCCAACTCATTACATATAGTCCCGTTTTGTCTTCAATCATGCATTCGTACGGCGTTCCCAAACCAACATATAATACGTGGCTAATAAAACAACGGGCCAATTCGAGGTATATCCTTCGTATCAATAAATAAGACCTGCCAGAATTGGCCCATGGAGAAATCTGTGTCAACATAAAACAAAACACATCTACTTTTTTATACAGTTGTAAACGATTCCAGCTCCTCTAGCGAGAGGGGTGGTTCGGGGTGAGGATCTGAAGTGGGTCAGCGGGCGAGTCTAGATCCTCGCGCTATATTTAAATTTGCAACGATGACGTCACACGACAAACTTGACCTGCACGCCAACACTTGTACCTACCGTCTGGTCTAGTGGTTAGAGCTCCTGACTGCGAAACTCGAGGTCGCGAGTTTGAATCCCGCTGAGGGCAGATATTTGTGTATGAATACGAGTATATGTACCTTAGTCTTGGATGTGCCTATGTATTTATGTATATATCTATCTATATAAGTAAATATATCTTTGTCTAGTTACCATAACACAAGCTTTGCTTGATTTGGGACTAGGACAATTTGTGTGTAATTGTCCCGGGTATTTATTTATGGGTATTTATAACTCTCAATCTTTACTAAGATGTCAATCCCCACTTTGTAGTCCATTTTCTGCATGTTGGCATTGAATCCTGCATAACTTGTCTATGATTTTGACACTTCATGACATGACATGCAATATCGTACGACATGACGTTTCAGTGCCTTTAATACAATACTATAACATCATGTTCATGACTTCACTCCAACTCGAACGTCCCAAGTCGCCTATAGTCCAAAATGTTGGTAACAAATGATTTATCATAATAAAATGAATACACAATGGCGTCACTATGGAGTAGATCAAAATTGTATTTAGCCAGTTCCTAGATAGTACCAACTGTGTTGTCTGTTCATACAATTTTATCGATACATTTTATCTTATCACTTTTATTCCCTTTAAATCAAACATATCGCACCGGTCCGGTTTCTATCCTTTGTTTTATGTTCTTATCACACCAAGTGATAAGAACACAAAGAATACGCCTAAATAAATAAACTGCATGCTATACGCATTTCGAACTAATAATCGAATGGTTTCACTTTTCGAAAATCGAATTTATGAAATGCTTGTCTGTGTTCAAGTGGGCTCGAGGATGGTTAAGATTCACGATTAGACCCGATAGCTGACGTTGCGATCGTGTTACAGGAACATTTTTTTTCACTACAGCCAGTTACTGCTATCTTAAATATATATCTTCCCGCCTCCCCACAAAGGAAAAGAGAGCAAGAAGTGCAAAAACACTATTTTCGGCGGAAATGTATCTAGATGCCAACGAGAAAGTTAACAAGCCCGCAGCCGCTTTTCAAAAATGAGTAATGAGTAGAGTAGAGGTATACATACGTCTATCAATTTCTTACCCCGTAAATCTAGAGTCATGATTAAGCACTGTACTTCAATTGAGTATAGTCCTTAGTAAAGTCGGAGTTCGAATACGCAATTCTAGTCTCTATTGATCAAATTTCAATAAGCCGTCTCCAGCAGATACAGTCGAATATCGTATGGCAAGAAAGGTTAAAATGTCCTCAACACACAATTCTCAGACCTAGTTTTTACCATCCTCAAGAAACGCTAATGAGCGTGAACCGAGTTCTCATAAGTGTGTGGACGACCTCAATCACACCAGAGCGGAGATATACAAACATTGTATGTTTTCATTTATTATGGAAACACGGGCTTGTCATAGGTGATTGTATCTATAACAATAGGTACTGTAATATAAACAAGGGTTGGAAGATGTCTCGATGGCCGAGTGCTTCGAGCAGTCACATAACACAAGTTTGTTCAGGACTAAGTAGGTGCTGGCCATGTCGAGAGAATGAATGAAGAACAATAGACGAAAAAAGTGTATAAGGCGAGTGTACATGAAAGTGTTTGAAGGGGTAGACCTAGGCGGATGTTTCAAGACCAAATCAGGGACGTCTTAAAAAAGGCCAGGTCAAGAGTACCCTAAGCCGATGAGCATGTATGAAGGGAATAATTAAAGTGGTCGAAGCGAAACAAGTATGTAAGGATCGTAGCAAGTGGAAAGAGTGATCTCTGCCTACCCATACGGGAATGAGGGGTGATTATATGTAAGTATGTGTAAGTAGGTACCTACAATGACTAATTACACCACGAGTTTTTCGGTAAAGAAAACATCGAGAGGATACCCGCAGACAGGATGTGATTGTATTTTTAATTATCTCTCGTAGCGTCAGTTCCGGAAACTTTAACTACTCAACCAAACAATAGCGAGACGAAAGTTTGGCCAGCCAACCACTTAGGTGCTGAATATCTAAGGTCACCCTCTGTGGTAAATGCCACCTGCCACATTGGCAGCTAAATATATCTCTGGCGAAAACAAGAAGCTATTACACCTTAGGGAATCATTGTAGGAAGGCGTGACGAATTAATATCACGAAATAAAATGAAATAATAAAACTAAATCTGGTAAAAAACACGTTGGCACAAACATGGTAAGATTTAAGAAAGAAAGTAATTGGCCTAGTCTCTTACACATTGTCATAATGGTTGCCCAGAAGTTGGGATAAACTATGACTTGCTATTACTACGGAACGTGCGGTTTCTTTAATAGTGGGAAACAGATACATGACGTATATTTGCACATCTATCCCTATCGCACACTCGATAACGATGCGATAGCACTTCCACCATCTATAGCATCTTTCCACCTTAGGGGAGATCCACAAATTACGTGAGGTGTTTAAGGGGGAGGGGGGGTCGAGTCAAATCTCATCTAATCTTACGTTGGAGAGAGGGGGGGTCTCGGCAAATATCACGCAATTTTTTTTCTTATTGAAACAAAAAAAACTATACTATTTTGACCCATTATCCAGATTCTAAAGTCGTCCCGGACAGAAAGTCGCCGTCGGGAATCGTAAGAAACTGTAGATTTCCGAAGAACCCGAAGATTCCCGACGGCGACTTTCTGTCCGGGACGACTTTACATGCTTAAGATTTAAGCATAACTGTAATACGATTAAGATCATTCACTAATTCATTCGAAAGAAAATGATTTCATTCATACTTCGACGTTATACATTACTACTGACTGTCAAACTACCATATTTGTTTTATACCAAATAGTTCAATTTAATCAGAGTTTACGATACAGTGTAGCCCGTCCTTTGTTTTCGCGCCACTGTCAGCCGAACGCGCGGCTCGATGAACGAGAGCGTACGAGCTGAATGGCAGCGACACACGGACAGGTTCCAACCTGTCCGTGTGTATCTGCTATGTGTAGTATATGCTCTCACTAATTTAAAATGAGTTATCAAGATTTTTATAATGCATACTCTTCTAAAATCTCACGTGAGATTGGGGGATGGGGGAGGGGGTTGAATAAAATCTCACAACATCTCACCAGGGGGGGAGGGAGGGACAGAAAATTCAAAAAAACACCTCACGTAATTTGTGGATCTCCCCTTATATATTCATCGACAATCGTAGTAATCTCGTGAATAGCAAGACCGATTTTGATGATATTTTTGGGTGTATTTATACCTATGGATGGATACATGGTTGGTTTAGATTCACAATAAGAATCGATAGGTAGCGCTGCGATCGACTGTAATTTTAATTATTACACCCAAACGAAAATGGGCGGCACAACTAGTTTCAAATTTAAAATAAACTCACCCGAGACAAGTCATCAATTGGTTTCGCCGGGCCATCGTACACGCAGTTCAACTGCTTGTTTGCTGGAACTTTCTTGCAAACGCCATACCAGATACAATGACCTTCCGCCGATGTAGGTGGTACCTGCAACGATCGATACATAATCTTAATATACTTAATATAATTATACATAATAAAACATATGTATGTAAAGACGAAGATCAAATGCGCTTGCGCATGTCGCGCTCAGCGATATTTGTGTACTGCTTAAAATCATTGCCAAACTCCCGGAAAGCAAAGATTGCCCCGCTAGGGGCTTCAGTGCAAACTGTACTGAAATTGTAAATTAAAAAAATCACTTTCACTATTAGTGGAGAAGTCAATTTCGTACATGCGAAACGATAGATAACATTCTATTGTCTAAATTGGACCATATATTATTTGGACAATATCTGGGCTTATGCCTTGATATAGTAAAGTATTAGTGCTTTCATTATTCGAATGACGTCATATTTGATAACCTCTATAACAATAAAGACATGGCACCTGTCTTTAGATTGTGCAACAAAGATGATTGCCTAAGACGAACCGATAAATTCACAGACCAACATCATATCTAACCAACAGTGATTAAATGCAGGAATTCCATTTTTTATTGCTTCCTTGTATACAACCCCCTTATCTACCTAAAGGAGATAAACAATGGTGTGTTACAAAAATATCGCACAGATAATAAATATAGAGGTTTATGATAACATCTATATAACAATAACGGTGAATCATAAAGTATAACACGATAAGTACAAAGAAAATCATTATCAGATCATGAGTAATTTTCATTTCTTTTCAATATGATAAAGAATACTTATGATTACTATAATTCTAAATGTACCTATCAACTAATTAAATATTTTTATAAGAAATTATTTAATAGTCATGCCACTTTATCAGTCTACAGCCTACAGGCGTGATGCGTGAGGCTACATACGTCTACGTCCCTCACAGCGTAGGCAGAGAGAGTAGAGGGCTAGTCCTCTATAGACTTACTGACTTCTTTCCTTTCATCCATATACAACAGCATCTTCATACATGCTCGCCGGTTTGGACGGCGTGACGTTTCCGTCATTGAGTATCCGAGATTATATTTATGTAGTTAATAATATCTTTGTATATACAGTTTTATTTACAATAACAACAATTAATTTTTTTTCATACAAAAGAGTGGCAAACAAGCATACGCTCCACCCGGACAACGGTTACCGCAGCCTATTTTTACGCTTATAATCTGAAGTATCACTTGCGCGTTGCCACTCTGTGTTCGGAGAGTTATACTGTGTTGGCAGCATAATGGAACTAATCCTCTGCTGCCAACACAATATAAAAATCCTCCCCCTCCCCAAGGAGCTCATTGCTGGAAACCTTATAAAAAAAAATTAAAGGAAAAATACAAGTAACTTACAGATAAAATATTGAACCCAAATCGGTATATACATCTAAATACTGTTGCAAATTTTATTAAACTGACTACATTCGACTTGTATTATTGTTGCAATAAGCATAACAATCGCTGCTCAAAGGCAGTTTGAGCATCTATGATATTGTCTGAAAGTGGAAGAGCCATAAGAAGTGTCTGCGGCAGTAGTGAAGTGACACTCAGCACTCTATATCGGGAAGGGACTGCGGATAAGTATAGGCAATATTATGTTTTGACATTTGACATTTGATTTTACAGCAAAGGCAACTGTCCAGTAGTGTTGCCTTTGCCGATAATTGCATGATGCAGTTATCAGACACAATCATTAGCGCTAATTAATGTTACGTAGTTATTCTAACTACATCGGTACCTAGATACAGTGCTTTACACAAGATGGATGGAAGGTTATGTTTGTATGGAATATCTGTTTGTATATATATTTGACGACAGTCTGGTCTAGTGGTTAGAGCTCCTGACTGCGAAACTTGAGGTCGCCGGTTCGAATCCCACTGAGGGCAGATATTTGTGTGATGAACACGAATATTTGAAGGTACCTTAGTCTTGGATGTCCTATGTATTTATGTATATATCTATCTATATAAGTAAATATATCGTTGTCTAGTTACCATAACACAAGCTTTGCTTAATTTGGGACTAGGTCAATTTGTGTGGAATTGTCCCAGGTATTTATTTATTATTTATTATTATATAGGAATAATATGTATGGAATTATTTTGTATATAGCGTAACCCCATGGAGTATAAGAAAATTCTAGAATTATTTTCTTTTACAATTGGGAACCATGCACAATCTGAAGTTTAAATATTGAGTGACAGATGTACTTGTATGACAACAATAAATGTATGCCGTGCAATCTTGAATTACGATAGCAAGAAAACATGCAACCAAATAAGTCACAAAACCACAATATAATAGACAAATAATAGTTTCTTCCTTAATTTAAGAGTATTTTTTGTTTATTTGTTGTTTTGTGTCTTTTGTACAAAAGTGTGTTTTATAAACTATGACTTAGTTACACCGACACGAGTTTTCTATCTTTTCAGTTCTAAAAGTTGAAAACAGAAATGTCGTGTCTCTTTCTCACTCTCTTTTAATTCTTTAGTTGTCAGTGATCAGAACAATACGACATACTTTTCAAATTATTGTATTGTCATCGGTCCTTGATAATAGTGTGAAGTTAAAATTCAATGTGACGTTTTAAAATGGATCAAAATCACATTCAAGGATTCCATTGCAGACACATAATTGTATGTAACTTGATACACACGAAGCTAATAGAAGTGTGTTAAAACAGAACTAACAACAGTGCATCAAGATAGATTGAGACACGAGGCAGGGCAGTTACCTACCTATATTTTTAGAAGGACTTAGTTTTTTGTACAGCATTTATAATTAAATTACTAATCCTATGCTGTGGCGATAATTGCAAGCAAGATTCGGGTATTGACCTTGCGAGACCTTCGGTTGTAATAAACAAAACAGGCTAAATATAAATCATACGAACGAAAAAACCCGTCGGACTGGACCAACCAAACATTTGAAACAACATTTTAACACGACAGAGCAGCGTGTTGTAATCGAGAATCTCCTTAAGGGTAGATAGCGCGCGCCCCCCCCCGCTCTCCCCGGATTGGTGTTGCAAGAGTACGTGGCGGTAACCGCTAACCATGAGGCGTGCCACTTGCTACTACCAACCTTAGTGTCTAAACCTATTCTTATCATCAAGAGCGAAATATATATAACAGGAGCGACTGTGGATGAACCAAAACAGATATGCAAGTTTATCGAGAACTGGCGCTCTATTCTCTGCCAACCCAGTGAGCGACTCGGCGTAATGACCAGACGACGGTAGGAATAAGATGATGTATAGAGATGTTATAAGCTAAGCAATACATTTATAAACATCTAATCAATATGCGCCACAATACACTAGTTAGGAAATTAGCACGAGTAGCGCCGCAGAATAATAATTTAAACAAAAAACAAGTTCGAAATTCTGTAACGTGTTTCGGGGTGTATCACGGATACGAAACCACGGTCAGAGAGTAAAAAAACAGCGAATTCTTAAACTTGAACCATGAAAAAATCTCGAAGCCAATGTATTCCAAGTATTGCCTTGTTATTCACCCAAATATAAATCTGTATAAGAAGGTGAAAATGAATAATTCATATAGTTCTAACGGTAATGACCAACGCAAATCTCAGTCAAACTGCAGGACGTTAGTATAAATTATACATAATGCTTCATTGCTGATACTGAAGTCACGACGAAAAATATACATTCATCTGACAGTCATGTAAAAAGAAACTAAATAGCCATAGCGTGTTAATTACAAATAGCTTGTGTTTGTACATAATCAACACATCAAGACTTGATTATTTTTAAACTGGTAAATTTGTTTTGTTTGTTTGTGGTAAACTCAAAAGCTACAACCGAATTAAAAAAATATCTTGCCCCATGGAAAGCTACATTATTCCGGAGTAATATGAGCGATAGAACATTTAAAAAATAAAAACAGAATATATTAAATCAAATTTACCGCGGGTGACAGCGTCACACGTCAACATCTAGGCATATAATATAATTGACGCAGACGTTGTTGCCGTTCCTGTTTAATTATAAGCATTTAATAAGATACACAGTCAATCAAAACGAATAGCTCGAATAAAGCTAGATTTCCTCTCGATGTTTTCCTTCACCGTAAATCTCGTGGTGTGACTAATCATTGTAGAAGTATGTGTTCACAAAAGGTGGTCTAGTAAGGTGAAGGAGGACTTACATCGAAGTCCTCCATACATGCAGATAAATTATTTAACTTCGTTTGTTCTAAGGGATAATGAGATACTATGACCGCCATCGGGTCAACACTTCTTGCTATATTGACGTCAAATCCAGCCACACTATTAATATTTAACATTTTATTTACTGAATGACCAATTGACTGCGATAACTGTAAATATAGATCTAAAAGTCGATTGGGTCGAAAGAGATATTCACACACACACATAGGCAGATAGTATAGAGCGCCAGTTCTCTAGACTTACATACTTCTTTCGCTTCGTCCACATTCATCAGTATCTTCATAAATGCTCGTCGGTTTCGAGTACTCTTGACGATCCCGTCCTTGAGCGTCCGATCGATTTGATTTCGGTAATTGAAACGTGGTCTTCCTTTGCCTTGTCGTGCACACACTTTCGCTTTGCATATCTGTTTCGTCAACCTTACTTCACTCATACTTTCTATTTGTCCAAACTAACATCTTATAATCCTACTAATATTATTGGATAACATTTGACAAAGAGCCGTGGTGGCCGAGTGGTTCGAGCAGTTGCCTGCGACGTTCGCAAGGTTTTGCGAGGTCGCAAGTTCGAATCCCGACTGTACCAATGAATTTTTCTGAACTTAAGTACAGTGATTAGTCACACCACGAGCTTTACGGTGAAGGAAAACATCGAGAGGAAACCTGCATACGTCTGAGAAGGAATTCAATGGCGTATGTATAGTCGTGCTTGAGTAACGGCGATGGACTCGCCATCTGTCACGTTGGCACCTAATATACCTCTGGCGGAAAGTGGGTGTGTGGGTATTACCTATACACCACTGCCTACCCGTTCGGGGACCCTTGTGGGAAGGCGTGAGGATATATTATTATTATATTTATTATTACGTTAGTATAATTTTTATCTCAAAATCTAGATTTATACTCGGAACAAAAATATAAAAGAAGATATCCTATGTGTTAATTGTTTTTTCATTCCATTCAACCATTCTGGCGTGATTGAGGAACAAATACCCATACATACTCACAAACTTTCGCATTTATATTAGAACTAGCTGTGCCCGCGACTTCGTCGGCGTGGACGGCTTCTTATCTTTCGTAAAAATGTTTTTTTTTTCAATAAAAAGTATCCTATGTTACTTCTAATACCTCCAAAAATATGTGTACAAAGTTTTATAGTGATATCTTAAGTAGTTTTTACGTGAAATCGTAACAAACAAACTTACATTCACATTTATTATCATTATTATTACATTCACATTTATAATAGAGTAAGATTCCAGAATAAATCTACCATTTTACGTGAGTGAAACCGTGTGGCACAGCTAACTTACGTTAACTTAACGAGAACCAATGGGTTTCCAAAAAAAACCAGCGAAACATAAATTGTGCTCGATCGATATCTAAGTGACTGAAAACATGGGAGCGGCGACCCGTGAATGTCGAATGCTCCAAATACAGTCTACTTACCTTTTAGTAAAATAAAAATTTACCGGACTTTCAACCCCCGTTAACGATGGATACGAGGCTAACTAGATTATATAAAGACTTTTAATGCCTTACATACATACAAATCATCACGCAGAGTATCTCACTGGGTTGGCGAAGAGACCAAAATGGGATAACATCTTTAGACTTAGAGTCCTCTTTCGTTCCAGCCACATTCATCAGTCTCGCCATGCTCTGCCGCTAGCCGGTTTCTCTTAATGTTCTCTCAATGTCTAATATCTTCGATTCTGTATATTTCTTTATACTACATGTATGAAAGTTTGTGTGTGTTTGAAAGTATTTGTCAAGCAATTCCATTTTAGAGAAAACGACCAAACTTAAGATCTAAGTGTACCTACATGTGCATACTACCAATAAACTGACAGTTAACGAGTCAAATGTCATTACGGAATTGCTTAAAGGCATATATATATAGTTTTTAATTTTTCGTGCTGAAACCTTTTTTAAATGTTACCCTTGTGAAAGTTTTGTAAACAGACCGAGTAAACAGACGGTCGATAAAATACCTCATGGTCTATGGATTTATGCTCATGACTCACACTTATTTGTTCTGACTCAATCACTAGTTCGATAGCACATGGCTATTTTTGCTTCGTAACTCATTTATGTGGTGTTGGAAGCGAATGGAAAAGATAAGCTGTATGGAAAAGGTCTCAAATTAAAAGGTGAATGAAAGAACAACATTAATTAAAACGAGATTTAGAACGAGAAACGAGAATTATTGGATATACGTCACGATTGGTATTTGAACATCATAGTGAAGGGAAGATAGATGAGAAACGAGGAAGGGGCAGAATTAGAATGAGTTACACAAAGCAAGTAAAAGTTAATAAAACCTTATTCTCAAAAAGACGGCTCTGGACAAATACAAATGGAGTGAGATTCATCAGTTATACCGAGAAGAGTTATACAAATACAGGAGAGATATCATTTATTTACTTACGCGTAGAAGCACTAGCTATGGTCTGAAATTTCACTTGCGTAAAATTATTGCGTTATGCGTATTTCATTGGTAGATTTTTATTTAGGAAAAAGCAATTCAATCAAATTTTTCACAGGGGATTATAATATATATGTTGATTACTGTTATATTATATATGTATGCGAAACAAGAAAAATTATTACCTAGGCAAAAATACCACTTAATAGCACCACAAAGCACGTAGTTCTGCACAATTAGCTATCGCAGGTATCGTGCTTCTATGCTAATTACCACTTGCGCCTTCCGTACCAAATGTTCGTGAGATGAACAAAAATGATAATATTCTTATGAATAAGTTCATAAGCTTACCAAAGCCTAGAGACTAGAAGTTGGTGTCATTTCACCAGATAGTAGGCGTTTAACACCGCCTATAGACGCTTGCAACATCCAAGGGTATCGTTCGCGCGTTTCCAACAGAGTAGGAATCTTTTCACAGAATCTACGGAAAATTTCAAAGTTATTTTGCAAGCCGAGCACTCGCGCATGTCAACTTCTATGAAGCCACGCAATATTGTTCGGTTGCAAGGTATAGGGTTGAATCCCCCACGATGTTGAAGCACTGTGGTGGTCGGTGAAGGTATTCGTGGCATTATTAATAATATTCTTTATTGTACACACTCATTCAAACAAATAGGATGACAAACACACAATTCTGAAGATAACACCTTCGACTTCTCATCTCACATCTCAGACGCGTGAAGGTTTCCTACAACGCATATCTCGGGGTGTGAGAAATCTTATAAGTATACTGTATAGGGTTCAAACCTGCAAACTTGACTTACTACTTTCGCCAGACGGCCATCATGGTTTTAATGTTATCGAAGTAGGTATATAATTTATCACATTTATCTTATCAAAGTACCACTATAATGCATATGATATAATAATAATGTATTCATAAATTGTATACAATTTTCTATATATCTAACGCTCATGCCTACAGAAGACTGTATACTTTGACAAATGTTTTGTAAGATGTCCAGAATATTATCACAAGTATTGACGTCATATGTTTTAAGTACATACATATGTATAATACAAAACGATAAACGTGGTTAACCCTCATATTACTAAAGACAAACGCTAAAACTTAATACCGTCGCAGTAAGGTGTAAAATGCACTGCGTCGTATTCCCACGTCGCAGTGAATTCATTATTGTTGACATTGTACACGACAGGGCTTTCCGGTTAAAACATGACTCACGTTTAAGTTATAGAATTTTCCGGGTAGATTTATAGAAATTCGGTAACAACATCAAAATGAGGGCTTTTTGAGATGTGCTGATGTTAATAATTGGGCAAAAGGTAGCACATAGTTTTTTTTTTATACAACAAGAGTGGCAAACAGGCATACGGCCCACCCGATGGAAAACGGTTACCGCAGCCTATTTACGCTTACAATACCGAAGTATTACTTGCGCGTTGCCACTCTGTGTTCGGAGAGTTGTACTGTTGGCAGCATAATGAGACTAATCCCTCTGCTGCCAACAAAATACAATACTCCTCCCCCCACCCCAAGGAGCCCATCACTGGAAACCTAATTCACCGCGTAGGAACACAACACAATAAATTGTGTTATTTGGCTACGGACTTCTATAAGGTGGAGGTCCTGCCCCAGTCAGGCATCTCGAAATTCGAACGGGAAACCCGTTATGCCCTACCTCTCTTGAATTAATAATACATCATAAATTTTGCCTTGTCTGCATATCTGATGCTATTCCTACCATTTACTTCTGACCAGCGCAATGTCTTTGGCCTTTGAATCTCCTTATGGGTTATGAGATACACTTTTTCTTTGATTTAACTTACATAAATATCATCAGGCCAAGTCCCTAACGGTTTAGGCAGGGAGTATAGAGCGTCAATTATCTCTAGACTTAATCTTCATCAGTCTCTTCATACATGCTCGCCGGTTTCGAGTACTCTGGACGTTCCCTACCTTCAGTGTCCGATCGACGTGATCTAAATAGCTAGAACGTGGCCTTCCTCTGCCTCTTCTTGCACACACTTTCGCTTTGTATGTTTCGTCAATCTTTCTTCACTCATCCTTTCTGTAAGTCCTAATTTCGTTCCCTCTATATTGAACTGTGATACACGTTTTACTCAACATATACATATCATAATTGCACGTGCATTCTTTTGGAAAACTTTATTAGCCTCAAACTTTTTGCCTCAAACAATATTTTAGGCGATTACGAAACAAGTTCTTTGGATAGATTTACCAGTGTTTTTTATAAGAAATATGACTGAAGAGGCCTCCAGGCTCTGGCTGATTTAAAATATTTGAAATATAATAAAAAATATGCGAATTCGTTTGGATAATTTGAACACAAAAGCTGGCCAGAGTGAATTCACACCGCAGCGGTTAAACCGAGTTGGGTGGAACTTGACACAATGGTAGATTATACTCATCATTGAAACAGGACGTTTTAAAAAGAAAAACAAATGATTAGCCCGAGCATCCTACTATAGCTAGTGCCATCCACGAAGACGCGCCCCACTATTCTTCCTTATAGTTTACAGTGTAAGTGTGCAACTTTCCACTAATAATTGAGTATTATCGGTACACACTCATTACCTATGAGTGCACGATCACACTACCATACATACTACTAATAGAGTCGGGTCATACTCCACGCATCCCGCGACCCCCTAGACTAGAAATTGGTGGGGCGCGTCTTCGTAGAGGCACTATCTATAATATTATAAATGTGAAAGTTCGTGAGGATGTTTGTCTTGTTTGTTCCTTTTACCGCAAAATCCACTGAAAGTGCTTAGCTGAACTTTGCCACAGATATAGATTATTAGCCGGATTAACAAATAGGATTTGTTTTAGCCAGAAAAAACTATGCAGCTGACACCGTGGAGCTTTTATAAAAACTAGCAACAAGATTTATTAGCTGCTTGTAACTAAGGAATGAGACACGTAAGTGCGGTATAACATGGTTTTATTTTATTTGGCTAATGGCAATGTAGCAATAGAAACAGTACAATTTCACAAACATGCCGAAATAGATATTTCACATAGTTACCGAAATGTTTGCTTAGCTTTATATATGTACTAGCTGTACCCGCGACTTCGTCGGCGTGACTTATTTAAATTTGGTAAAAAAAAAATCTATTAAAAGTATCCTATGTTACTTCTTATACCTCCAAGAATATGTGTACAAAGTTTCATGATGATTGGTTATGTAGTTTTGACGTGAAAGCGTAACAAACAAACTTACATTCACATTTATAATATTAGTAAGGATAGAGGTAATCAGTAATTGAATATTGCAACTTACAGTAGGTATACAACGTGACATGAAACGACAACGAATGTAAACAAACCGGAAAACTAAGTTTAGAGAGGACTGGCGCTCTACTGTCTCTGCCTATGCGTGAGCGACTCAGCGCGATTATATACATTTAAATACCTACTAGCTGTCCCGCCCAGCTTCGCCCGGGTGAAAAAGTAAAAAAAACACGTTTTTCAACTATTGCTTCCCCTATGGAGGCAGCAATAAGCAAATTGGCATGTGTGGCAAAGAGGTTTTAAAAAAAAGTTGAGTTTCATAAAATCCATTCTCAGCTGACCTCTACACCGCGTAAGGAATACACCTACCAAATTTCAAGTCAATCGGCCTTATAGTTCCTGAGATGTTACTTCCAAAGCCGATAATAATTTACTGACGAAGAAATCCTCGCCACCATATCGTTAGCTGGTAAACCTAACCTATATAAAGAGTAAGCGGATTAAGAAGGTTTTTTATTGCTTGCTCATTGAATCACGGATTTGTGCCATCGACAAACATTTGATATATTATATGACCTACAAGTCAGATATATATATAAATCAACAGGCGATCTGGAGGCAGATACGCATGTTTTTCTCCCGGATTTTGACGCGAGCAAGTGAGTAAGTACTATTCAGAAAGTGCAGCATTGGCGTAGCCTGCCTTGGAGGGGCCCCATATAAAAATTAGGCCCCCTAAATGAAGAATATAGATTAAATCATAATAAATATCTTTTTACATACAAGTAATTACCGAAGTGAAAACTCTAAAGGCACGTATTTCAGCATTTTTTATATGTATCAGACAAGACTTACTCTTTTCAACATACAAGATTTTAGTAAGTTTAATATCAAACGATAATTTTTAAAGTTTATATAGATAAACTATTAGAAAATTTATATCCTAGCTTATTTATTAGTGGACACCTTAATATATTTCTCACATCCATAAGTAAGGTAGGGAAGGTAATTTCATGAAATTGATATTCAGATCACAGTGCAAGCGCCGCCACTTCGTTCGCGTGCCTAAAACAAGGCTATAGACCTTGGAGCGCGCTGCATTAGCACGCAACATAAATGCTACACGACCTAAGTTTGTTACGACATCAACTCATTTAAATGAACACCATTGAAATTCTACAAATGCTACGAGATGTCATATCGCGCACATATTCACCTCGCTTTGAGGTCGGCATGTACATATAGGTACATCTATAGTGTAAAGTAAAAAAATATTATCCTTACCCGAATATTTATATGAAACTAATAAGTCGCTCGACTGACTTGATGTCTTAAAACAATGTTGCATGCTAATAATACAACAACAACACGAAAGATAAGAGAAATCACCTTTAATATTGCACATTACAGGTTTCACCTTTATTTGTTCACCATTTAATCAGACCAAGACACAAACATGCAAATACATGCAATATTATAATAATAATAACAATAAATACCTGGGACAATTCCACACATATTGACCTAGTCCCAAATTAAGCAAAGCTTGTGTTATGGTAACTAGACAACGATATATTTACTTATATAGATAGATAATATAATATATCCTCACGCCTTCCCACAAGGGTCCCCGAAGGGGTAGGCAGAGGTGTATAGGTAATACCCACACACCCACTTTCCGCCAGAGGTATATTAGGTGCCAACGTGACAGATGGCGAGTCCATCGCCGTTACTCAAGCACGACCATACATACGCCTTTTGAATTTCTTCTCAGACGTATGCAGGTTTCCTCACGATGTTTTCCTTCACCGTAAAGCTCGTGGTGTGACTAATCACTGTACTTAAGTTTAGAAAAACTCATTGGTACAGTCGGGATTCGAACTTGCGACCTTTGCGTCGCAGGCAACTGCTCGAACCACTCGGCCACCACGGCTCTCTCTATAGATAGATATAAACTTAAATACATAGGACATCCAAGACTAAGGTACAAATATTCGTGTTCATCACACAAATATCTGCCCTCAGCGGGATTCCAACCCGCGACCTCAAGTTTCGCAGTCAGGAGCTCTAACCACTAGACCAGACAACCGTCAAATATTACAATACTATATATTGTGGCATCTAGGGTATTGTAAGCCACGAGCTATAAAAAAATACTACAATAGAGTTAATACAGAGTATGATGTGCTAGAAATGACGTCAAATGATGGCGCCTATACGTAAGTATTGCATTCTTGATGCATTACAAAGACTATATACACAAATGTTAGTATTACCTCATACAACCCAAATGCCTAACTTATAAAACATACATTTTGAATTGTCTCTACTCAACATATCTTTCAATGTATAAATAAATATATTGGGTGAACTATGATATTAAATGTAGTTTGTCTCCTCTACTTTGTGTCTTCAAATGACAGACATTAGGGATGGAAAATTACATTAAATGAATTCATTTATGATGCATATTTCCTTATATATTCTATAGATCCTTTCCTTTCCTTATATATTATATATATTTCCTTAATATAGATATTCTATATTAAGGAAATTATAGACACCAGCTATGTTTGCTTGATTCATTTATGATTTATAATATTAGAGTATTTATGAGTTTGATGAATGTGTATGAAGTGAAAAAGTTCAGAAGTCTAGAGAGAATTGGCACTTACACTTTACACCCTACCCACCCACTTTGAAGGAAACAAAATAAAATATTGAAATTGGTCAAACCATTTTGTAAAGTACAGTTAATTCCACCCACATGTTCCATCAATAGAAATTGCTATCTATAATTGAACAACTAAAGACCCCATTACAAGCTTGATTTGGTACCAATTGACAGAGTATTTACAATATTAGAATAAATTAATGTTAATTTACCATCTGCCTGCCTTGATCGACACACAGTGACTAATACAAATCATTTATAGAAGAATTTTTGTTCTAGACTATCCTATGGAATTCACAATCACATGGGAAATACATATAATAATGTCATACAAACTTCAATACACAAGTTAATGAGAAATATACATACATATCACCACGCCAAGTCCCTAACGGGGTAGGCAGAGAGTATAGAGCGCCAGTTCTCTCTAGACTTACATACCTCTTTCATTTTGTCCACATTAAAATATTAAAATAAATAAATATTAAAATCCAAAAACTTAAATTATGCAATAAATGTAAATGTAAGTTTCCATCTCTACTACTGATCAAATTCTGATTTGAAGAGTGTCAATCAACCAAGGTATACCAATTGTACCAAAAATATTCTTATATACACATTCAAATCTATTCAAATTGCTAATCAAATTACTAACAATCGCAGCTAGATAAGACTTGATTTATGTGTTGTTTGGATCCTTATGTATAATGATGAAGTTTATTTCTTCCAGTCACCATATAAATGAGATATTATTTGCATATAAATTATAAAAAGTAAATATGTAAGTTATTCATAATTGCAGGATACAATACATCTTTATTACCAAAAAGTTTTTACATAATATAATTTCTTATATTTAACACGGCGATGGACTCGCCATCTGTCACGTTGGCACCTAATATACCTCTGGCGGAAAGTGGGTGTGTGGGTATTACCTATACACCTCTGCCTACCCCTTCAGGGACCCATGTGGGAAGGCGTGAGGATATATTTATTATTATATTATTTATAATTTCTGTGCCTGTTATTTTGTTAACTTAGTTGTTTAGCTTGCCTTTAGATTAACTAATTTGTTTTATATGTGTGCATAACATGTAACCCATTTTATGCTCTATAAATTATTATTATTATTTCCAATGGACTCATCATCATCATCATCATCAGCCCACTCTAGTCCACTGCTGGACATAGGCCTCCCCTAATGAGCGCCATAGCGCCCTGTCTTCAGCTTGCCGCATCCATCAAATGCCAGCAGTCCTTCGCAAATCGTCATCCCACCTGGTCGGAGCGTCCTACACTATGTTTGCTTAGTCGAGGTCTCCACTGAAGAACACTGGACTAAAATGGACTCCACACTAGGAAACTATTGTATCCTGGGATCCAGTTCCCAGAACAATTTAGCAAACTAATATAGTTTACTATACCTTACAAGTATATAGTTAATATACCTTGCAAGTACCACTTGTACATTCCAGAAAGTGCCTTAACTTAATAAAAACAAGACAAGGTACATAGGGAAAGTTGTAACTTATTTAAGGATTATGCATTATTATAATTTACTTTAGATTAGAGCAATCAGTAGTAATTTATGATAAGGATAACAATTAAATTGAACCCATTGTTTGTGATGTTGATAAAACAATAAGCAATAGAGTAGATACTTATGTATATATATATATATATATATATATATACTAGCTTATGCCCGCGGCTTCGCCCGCGTGGAAAGAGCAACATACATATTTTTGCCTTTATCATATTAGAGCTTTGAATCTTTCGGGATTCAAATGTATTCTATGTCTTAATACTGGATATAAGCCATCACCATTTTAGTAAAACGGCATATTTTTCTGTCATATAAATTATTAATTTTTTCAATAAAAAGTATCCTATGTTACTTCTAACACCTCCAAGAATATGTGTAAAAAGTTTTATGACAATCAGTTAAGTAGTTTTTATGTGAAAGCGTAACAAACAAACTTACATTCACATTTTATAATATTAAGTATATAGATTGATAATTTTTACCCACCACTGCAGAAGGAATGGTTATTAACTTTCCTTACTATGCATTATCTATTGAGTTTTTGTGCATATACAGAGTTAGGTTCACAGGTGTGACAGATACCAAAGCAATTCAGAGTCCATTAGGGGTAAACAGAAAGAGTGGAGCACCAGTTCTCCACACTATATTATACTTTTCTCATATTTTAGCAGTCTGTTTCATCTAAATAATGAGTAAAGAAGAAGACATACATACAAATGTATCATCATGCAGAGTTCTTCATAGAGAGACTCTAGACTTCCAAACCTAGTAAAATTGGACACTGACACTATAAATACACTGAGCTATAAATTGCTGAAAATCAATGTTTACCAAACAATACAGGAGACAAAGATTATCTTAGTGTATCAATACCTTGTGGGAAGGCGTGAGGATATATTATTATTATTATTATCAATACCTATACTTTCCATAGGCTTGTGTAATTGCTAATGTCATGTTTACAGTTTATCATGATTTGTAATTCTTGATATCAATAGCACTTGAACATGGTTTGCACTTGCAAACCAATCTAAAAATATTTTCAGTTAAAAATATCGTCATTACGTAAATCGCTTTAATTTAATTTCGGAAAATTTCATTGGTTTTAATTCCCACCGTAATTACTTATAACAAAGAATTTTAGCTTTTTAAAAAACGACGAAAGTAATCTTGACGGAATACGCCATCCTACCCTCTCACCTACTTAAAAATTAAAGAGGAATTATACTTCGGTGAAGCAAAATGCTTAACACAAATATGTTCAATTAGGCGAAGATTAATGGCGCGTATCAAAAATGTAATAAAAACACTTACGTATTCTGCTAATAGTAAAAGGAGCAAACAATCCAACACGATGGGTAGAAATCGACGTAAAGATCTGCCAGCCATGATTGCTCACAAAATTTGCACTAAGTCAATTTTCTAGCACCAATTTTCGTCATATCATAATGATACTGAGTATTGTAAAATAATTTTATTATGATCGCACTAAACGTAATCTTGCGGCGCACTTTACTTCCCAGTTCACCGAATTTACACGGAATGTATGCGAGTGATTGATTACGAACGAATGGATGACTTTGACTGTTGCTCGAGTGTTGTCCTGTCCCAGTTCAACTAAATTGACGTGACATGAATGAGGCAGAACATACTAACAAAGACTATTATAATACTAAATAAATGCGTTTTTTATTAGTGCCAGAATCTAGGAAATGGACTTAAAATGTTTCCAATATAGTATAGTACCATCTTTCACGTATTGCGTCTTGAATTCATAATTTGCACTAGGGATTTTACTAGATACGAGAATCGAGTCTTTTAAACTGACCCTTGTCAATATAACTAATGGATTCCTTTCCATTTGTCTCTGACCATAGCAGTTTCCTTGAATTATTTGTGTATACGGTTAAATCATAAAATGTTATTTATAAAGTCTAAACAAAATATAAAGTATAAACAACTATTTGAAAAAAAAATATGTCATTAAAATCTATCATACCCTCAGAACAATAACTATTGTTCTGAGATCATGCCTCATCGCTCATGTCAAGCTGTTTGTCAGTTGTCAAATCAAATCTATTGCAAGGGAATCAACATAATAGAAAACTATATACTGTGATGTGATAGAAACTCACACTCAAATCCAATTGAAACACACATGCATTTGTTAGCTGGGAAATGGACGGCAAAAAAAGATTAAGATGTGTTTATGTGACCGCTCGGCAAAAGAAAAAGCTTTTGGAATGTATCACTGAACATCCAGAACTGATATCGTGTCGAGTAACGCAAGGTTTTAATTATAATGTGTCACAAAACCTGTGGAACAACATCGCCGCAGAATGCAACTCCATTCCTGGAGCAAGGAAAACCTGGAGGCAGTGGCGTAAAGTAGGTATTCAATTTTAAACGTATATCACTCCACTACACAAGCTAGACGAAACATCAGTAGCAATACAAAAATCCCTTTACATTTGATGCCAAACATTCGTTACGCTAATAATTAGTTATTAGATATTAGCTAATAATTAGTAATTAGATATATTAAATCTAATTACTAATTATTAGCTGCACAAGAATCTTTAAGCCAGGACCTATGAATAGACTGTGAATAGAATGTAGACAATGCATAAGAGGTTCTTATGTGTAAAAAAAAGTGGTTGCTATAGATTCCCTGCCTACCCCGTTAGGGACCTGTGATAATATGTACTAATCAACACTTAAAATATTTTCAATAAAAAAAACATTATTTAATGTATTTCTACTATGACCACATTATTAATAAATAAATACATAAATAAAATGTATACTTTTCCAGACATGGCATGACCTTCGATCAAAGACTAAGAAGCGATACTTGGAGACGAATGGTGATCTTCCTCGGTCTCTAGAATTGCTAACACCAACCGAGCAAGAAGCACTAGGTGTAAATTCAATAAAAAGTAATCCCAAAAAAGAGTTCAGTGCTGTTAGTGAATTCATTCCTGTTGAAGAAGACTATGATGATGTTCAATCTGAGGCAGCGGAAAGTGCACCAGAATCACCCCCTGAAGCCAAAGTCTTCACAAGATCCCAAAATAAAAATAAAGTTAAGGCAGTGAAAAGCAACAAACATGAGTGTGTTTTTAATTGTGATATGTTAGCATTACAAGAACAAAGGAAAATAGATGTTAAAGAAGACTATTTAAAGTTCAAAAAAGAATACTTAAAGCAAAAGTTAAAATGTATGCAAGAACAAACTGAAGCACTCAAAACTATTGCTAGAGAACTTTCTAAATAATATTTGATAGTTTATGTAAAGTAATTTATCTGTAGGTGTTTTATATATATTTTTTTCCTAATTCAACTATTATATATATTATATTAAGAGCCGTGGTGGCCGAGTGGTTCGAGCAGTTGCCTGCGACGCAAAGGTCGCAAGTTCGAATCCCGACTGTACCAATGAGTTTTTCTGAACTTAAATACAGTGATTAGTCACTGCACGAGCTTTACGGTGAAGTTAAACATCAAGAGGAAACCTGCATACGTCAGAAGAAATTCAAAGGCGTATGTATAGTCGTGCTTGAGTAACGGCGATGGACTCGCCATCTGTCACGTTGGCACCTAATATACCTCTGGCGGAAAGTGGGTGTGTGGGTATTACCTATACACCTCTGCCTACCCCTTCGGGGATCCTTGTGGGAAGGCGTGAGGATATATTATATATATATATTTATTATGAATTTTGTTTGCCAAGGACAAATAACATTCCATATAGCACTATAATACAAGGCCTTGTTTCAGAAGCCTAAAACATTCATCCTGACTATAGACCAATTTACTCAAAATAAAATAAATACTTGGTTTGAAATGTATTCTGCTGTTTATATGTAATTAAACTTTACCTGTCTGTCTAATGAATTAAGGATACTTAATAGTTCAATAAATAATAATAAAAAAAAACTCAAATACACGCTTTTATAGAATATCCAATAAAGATAGAAAATGGATAAGAAAAAAAAAATATATTCTAAAAAAAACGTGTGGCGCATGGTGTCAATGGTTATAAGTGTTTTATCATTTTGTAAATTCTTAATAAGTACTGGCATAACAAACTAATTACCTAAATACCACAAAAAATCAAATGCTACTATCTAGGTTTACTTGCACTTAAGAGCAAAGTACGGCAACTTAACACCACAGCAACAACTTATTACTCAGCAGCACCTAAAATGTGCCTATACTAAATAGGTTATTGCTTATTTTAGTGTGGACTAAGTAATATTATTATTTCCACTAATGAGACAAATGACCGAGCTATGGAGGGTAATCTAACTCCCAGTAGATTTAATAGCCGATACAGTTTGCCAAGCCACCCGACTAAAAAGGGTTGGGCTGAACCCTCTGATGTATATCAGACGAGATGTGGGCCAAACAAACTACACAATGGACCCCACGGAATGTGACGCGCAGACGTGGAAGGCCAAGAAAATGACGGGAGAAACTGGACAGTCACCTCAGCAATTAATCGGAGGTGCTCGATCGCGGGGAGTGGAAAAACAGGATGGGGTTCTTTGCCACACATGGCACACAGATGGGACACAGATGGCTATAAATAAATAAAAATAAGACAAATACCTTTATCCGTAACAAATGTCATCCCAAAAGAACCTAATCTGTGGTTAGAATATAATATTCTATTTCTACCGTTATACCGTTGTTGTGACTCTGTGGAGTATGGTAGTCAACTCAACAGCAGTCAACAGTCAACAGAAACAGCTGTCACAAGAATTGAAATAAATAAGTAACTTTACAAATTTACTTAAATTCATATGACCATTTTATATTATCAAAATGTATCACAAAAATTACTGCAACTTTGTGAAATATACACCAAATGCATCATCACACAATAATTTTACAGATACAAACAAAAAGTGTGACGAATCACTGAGCGGGGCACAAGCTAAAGAAATATATTTACATGAAATTCGTGACGCAAAAAATCCTACTTATTCGAAAAACCTTAAATCAAAATCCAAACGTATTCAACCGGATTCGGACACTGAATTAATAGCTAATAATTTATTCGTCGCTGTTCAAAATAATGATATTGATGCATTGAAGCAAACTTTGAGGTTCCACCCTGAGAGGGTGAATACTGTTGACGAATATGGTTGGAGCCTATTAATGATTGCTTGCCAAGCTGATAGTGTAGAGGTTGTTGAAGAATTGTTAAAGCGTGGGATTGATACATCTATAAGAGATAAGGCAGGAAACTCTGCAACCAGCCTGGTTATAAAGAATAAGAATTTTAGACTAGCTAATATTCTATTAAAGTATAAGAGAAAGTGTCATAGTGCAGAGGTAAAAAGGAAAACAAATGAGATTAAAAACACAAAAACAAATGATGAATTTAAATGTGAAACATGTATGAATGTGTTTGCAAATAAAGCTGAGCATTTATCATCCACTGTACACAATATAAATGCAAGTATTGGTAGGAAAATTCCTACAAACTATGCTATACCCGAGTCTAATAGGGGATACCAGATAATGGTGAGAGTTGGTTGGGACAAGGAGACAGGGTTGGGGCGAGATGGGTCTGGTCAGAAGTATCCAATCAAGGCTGTACAGAAAAAGGATAGAAAGGGTCTTGGACACGAGAATAAGAAGATACAACAACCTAAAGATGTTCATATACAAAATAATAAAACAAAAAAAATACTCCATAGAGAATATCACAATAATAGAAGAATGGAGATGGATTTCCGAAGGCAGTTTTACTAATATTTTTAACGACTTTAAAACAAAGATATCTTACCTTATGCCAAAGTAGGTTTATGATTAACCTACTTTGGCATAGTTTCAAACCTTCTTTGATTTAAAGCTGAATTGTGTAATTTTTTTTTGAATCTATGTGATAAATGTGACAAATGCACAAATAAACAATATTACTTAATTTTAAAGAATGTTTTTACTTTTACTGTCTAATATACTTATTAATACAATTTAAAAAGTGAAAAGAGTGCTGCATGATTGATCTCCATTTTACGGTCATTCTGAACCATGTTACCACAATGCGCCACAGTGATGCTTGGCAGGGTCCAACAGATGTTCAATGGACTTAGGCTATATATTATTATGATCCTATTATTCTAGTAAACTTCAAACTGGATAGGTACTATTAAAAAGATATACAAAGTTGAGGATATAGTACATAGAATTTTATTAAAAGGCACATAATACTTAATGATGGAATAAAATAAAATAATACTTCTTTAAATAGGTACCTACAGGTTTAATCATTTTTGTGAATACATTTTGTGCATTACATAAAACTTACTGGCAAGTAGAGACTGTCATGTGATTGATTCCATACAAATACATGCAAATACTGTATACAGGGTGACTCTGTAGTCCAGAACAGTAATATTTACAACAGTAACATAATAACAAAATATAAAAATAAAATGAAGAAATAATATATATATATATCAATTAAAGATATATTATAATAATTCATAACATTTTAAAACTCTGATAGAATATGTCACACTGTGTAAATATCTATAACAATCAGCCATTTTCACCTTACAATAAAGATCTCTTAAAACCTACATGTTAACACCTATGATTTCTATTCAACACTGCATTGTTCTATACTGTTCTCGTAAACTTGCTCCTATGAGCTATCAAAGGTTTGGTGCCACCCAGTTGAGGAAATTCACAGCAAGTTCAAACCCAACAAAGCATGCAGCGTTGGCAGGGAAGGC
>JACCPG010008167.1:0-30845 GCA_016069955.1 Drepana arcuata | reverse complement strand
CCGGGTGGAAAGGGTTAAAGTACGTAATCACAGGAAGGAGGTTAATTAACTGGGAAGATTTATATTCGTACAATTTACATGAATCCAAGTTGATTGGCTTGCCTAACTGGTACTTTATCACCTCGGAAGATCGTTATCCTGATTTTCCCAATACATCCGAAAACCGAGTACAATTAATTTTCAATGGTAATTATAATGTTCTGAACTTACTTCAGGACATTATTGGATGGGCACCCTATTTTCGCGGAAGACATATTTAAGTATCAACGTGTATCGTCCTTCTCTCGGGCTCTTCTTTACATTTACATAATTTATGATTTACCTAATTTTGTAATGTCTTCTCAGACGTAAGTAGATTTTTGTTTTGAGATTGATTTTATAGAACTACGTACGTACTAGCTAGTAGTACGTACGTACTACTAGCTAGTCCCCCTGATTGCATGCAATACATTATAATAAATAATTTTATTTTTTCATTGGTAGATTTTTGTTACATGTGGAATATATCATCTCATATTTATATTTATTATTATTATCAAATCATATTTATTATTATTATTATAATATATCATAGACATATGTATGTTAGTCCAGCTAATATAATATAGATTACTCTGTGCCAGATTTCATTCAATACCGTTCAGCCGTTCTTTGGTGAATGAGTAACAAACATTTTCACAAACGTTCGCATTTACTAATAATGTTAGTAATATTGTGTAAATTTCAGTCTCGCTTAAGGGAACATGCCTATATGACGTCAATTGGTAAAAGAACTGTATGCTAGCCATACAGCTCTGTCGTATCCACACTTAATCCCCATTGTCGTTAATTTCCATCGTTGATGGTAACGGGGCATAACTGTCGTTCCACCGCGTACACTCTGTACCACTTCGCAAGCTAATGACGGCTCATATTAGGTTCTGTTTGGGTAATAGTGGTATTGTCACTGCCAACTTTGAGGTTACTGTTATAGCGGAGCATGAGGCAGGTAGCCTAGATGCAGGTAATGCCAAATTGTGTTTGCATTTTATATTTTAGAAAGAGTGACAACAGTCAGAAAATTCCGGACTTTTTCAAAATTTATTTCGTTCATTATGAATAAAAATATTCTTCAAAAATAAAAATTGTACTACCCACAATTGCGCCAGCTTAAGATTACATACAAATCATCACGCCGAGTCCTAACGGGTGGCAGAGTTTATAGAGCACCAGTTCTCTCTTGACTTGTATAGCGCTTCCGCATCGTCCACCCACATTCATCAGTTAAAATAAAATGCCATGAATATAAATATATATATATTATTATTATTATTATTACATCCTATACCACTCGGCCACCACGGCTCTTATATATATTATATATATTAATATATATATATAAGCACACTTTTGATTTTTTTTTATAAAAGAATATATTTAATTATTTTTGAAAGAATTCTTTTGAAATCGTTGCAGTTGTTTTATAGTTTATTCATTTATTTATTTATAAAGTACACCAACAATACACATATTAAACATTAAAGTACACTTAATTAATTCATTACGAGCATACACACACACAAATCTTTCCTCTTTATAATATTAAGTATAGATGATAAGATTCTTGAACAGTACTGGAGATATTATAGAGGCATGGTAAATAGTACAATGCAGTGAAACTCATCGATTAACCGTGACATTCTAGGAACTGCGAACAATAGCTGTGTGAACTCATATTTAATGAGCATCAGAAATCGTAATTGTTAGCTTAGAAACTATAATACTGTGTGTTTTTCTCGAAATAAATTGTTCTAAGTAATCGGAAACCTCTATCAGTTTTTAATACCCGACGAGAATGAACCAACATAGTATGTTTAATATCTTTATACATACAAGTAGTCGTGGATCGAGTAGGTGTCTGTGACACAAAGATCCCAAGCTCGTATCCCGACAGTTTTTTTTTACTTACAGTTTTTCTAAACTTATGTACAGTGATTGGTACCAAGAGCTTTACGGTGAAGGAAAACATCGAGAGGAAACCTGCATACGTCTGAGAAGCAATTCAAATGCGTAAGTATAGTTTTGCTTGAGTAACGGCGATAGCGGCAAGTGGGTGTGTGATACTACTATACACTTCTGCCTACCCCTTCGGAAGGGAATACTCGGAAACCCGGGGACCGTGAGGGGGTGTGGGGGGCGTGAGGATATACATTACATACAAATACAGTGTCTGAGAAAAAAGGTCAGTTTCTTAAATATGATAGGAAGCTAGTAAAAATAAAAAATAATTACCGTAAGTAATTTTTTTACCTTATTTTCGTAGATAACTAAATCAGCTTTAAACGCTTTAAAAAATTTAAGCATATAGAATCTATGTTCGTTTTAACTTTTAAATCAGTATACGTTTCTGAAATAAAACCCATAGAATTCAATAGGCACGTATACAAAAATGACAACTTTCAGTTGGCGCAAATTTTCTCACAACCTAAAATATACAGATGCTTAATTTGAATGACGAACTAGTTGATTTTTTGTACAATACAGAGTAATATTATCTAGCGGATAACATAGAAATCTATCATCAGTACAATCTTCTTAGATACGAGGCACCTTAGAAAATGGATCGTTATGCTCCACCGTACAAAATTAGGTGCCAATGAACTTGTTCAGTACCTACAATAATGGTCGGTGGAAATTATTAACGCTATTGCTCTCTGACAAGTTATTACTTCTCGGATTTATGGTATGGTAAATGTCTATGGACTATGGGAGCATGGGCGCGCAAATGAGGCTTGCTCGAGGCAATTAGAATGGTGATGAAATAAAACTAGTGTGCATTGGGTACGCTGAGTACTGAACCTGGTGTTAATTTACTGAGACCTTCTGTCAGGTTCGTGAGATTCTGATAAGTTAATAATTTATTTTTAACCCTTCCTAACATAAGCAATGCATTAAGGAAGCAAGCTGGTTGAGATAATTATGTATCTTCTTATATACGCTGACTCACAATGGTCCTTGAAGGGGTAGGCAGAGATGTGTAGGCATTAGCCACACACCAACATTCCACCATAGATACATATACATATTTTTGGCTCTAACGTGATAGACGGCAAATCCATCGCCGTTACTGCAGCACGACTAGGTATATTTACGTCTTTGAAATCTCAGACGTATGCAGGTTCCCTCTCGATGTTTTCCTTCACTGTAAAGCTCGTGGTGTGACTACACTGTACTTAATATCAGAAAAACTCATTGGTACAGTCGAGATTCGAAGATTCAAATCAAACTTTCAACTTTTTTTCGAATTTGGAATTTTTTAAACTTGTGGTTCGAACAGGAAGCTATTATATATCTGCCGTCCATACCCCCGGAGGGATTTTATATAGCTTAACTCTCTGGTCACTGCTTCACTGTCAAAAGCATTGAAGCCCGAAAGCCATTGAAAAAGTCATATTAAGCTCAGATGGAAACAAGTAATTTTATAACGCTATAATAGCCGTTCCACATACATTTATCGGAAGTCAAATCGGTGAATCAAATAGCTTAACGTTGAACCAAATTGGTGCTCACGATCGAATGAAGCATGCTTTCACGATAATAGGTATCGGAATTGAATTGTAGAATAGTTATCGTATGTGGCTTCTATTCATATCAACTGAACCATTACTCAATTTAACGGGAATCGTTCTTACCTAGTTCTCTACGAATTAAACGCATCTGCGTCTTCCTTATTTTGTTCCCCAAGTTATTTTGTCATCACCTGGGTCACATCACATCTATACAAACAAATAAAATTGGAGTGTCTGTTTGTAATATTAAAATATCCGCATTTTACTACATGCATATACAAAACATGTTTACCAAAATATGTTTTTTTTATTTTTGTCTGTTTGTTCCGGATAATCTCTGAAACGGCTGGACCGATTATTACGGGACTTTCACTTACAGATAGCTGATGCAAAACGAAATAACACAGGCTACTATTATTTAAGAAACTATCTTCCCTTTATTTGGGGTCGGCCCTCCTCGTTTTAAGGCGTTATTCAAGGAACTATACAATATTTTTTTTATGAAATTCCACGCGGACGAAGTCGCGGGCGGGCACAGCTAGTTAGATATATATATTTATGGTTCGTATCATCACGCAGAGTCCCTCGCGGGGTAAGTAGAGCTAGAAGAGCGGCAGTCCTCCCTAAAGCCACTTCATAAATGCTCGCCGGATTCTAGTGCTCTTCGGCCTTCACACCATCCTGATACAACGATGTATGTCTCTCTCTAAATGCAAGCTGTAGTAAAAAAATATCAACCATAATAATAATGGAACGTACTATAAGTGGTGTAAGTAACCCATAGCTTATCATTGGTACCAATAAAAGTGAGCTAAATTGCTAGGCTGGGTTAATAACTTAAGCGTTCACACGAACCTGTAGGAAAGGAAATCCTGTTACTAGACGTCTATGTACCACAGAGTATGTATGTACTACAGAGGGTACTACATGGAGTTCTCAGTCAGAAAACAGTAAAGATATGGACAATCCTGGTTATTACAGCAGGTCGTACACTTCTCGTGACTGTATTTAGTATTAGTTGTCCCGCCCAGCTTCGCTTGGGTGAAAAAATAAAAGCCACGGACCCAGTGGCGCCACCTGTTGGGTCCAATTGTGAATCTAAACCACACTCGAATCCGCCTGAAGAAACACAGAAAATTTCATTAAAATCGGTCCAGCTGTTACGATTCTATAATGGACATACAGGCAAACATTAATATTTATATATATATAGAAGACTAGCTTATGCCGCTTCGCCCGCCTGGAGTTCGAAACAGTAGCTTTGGAATTTTCCTGCTAGAATCGGTTCAGCCGCAATGCCGTGAAAGAGCAACATACATTATAATATAAGAACTTTGAATTTATCAGGATATAAAAAAAAATAGCCTATGTCTTATTCCTAGGTATAAGCTATCACCATTTCAACTTTCAGCCAAATCGGTTCATCCGTTTGACTGTGAAAGAACCGCAAACATCCAAACTTACAAACTTTCATATTTATAATATTAGTAAGAAGTAAGATGTGTGCAGAGAGTTTTGTCGACTACATTTCTCGTTAAAACTGAGGATTGCTCTTTTTGGAAGGCGTGACGATATATTATAATAATGTTGTAATTTATTATCCTTCGAGCTATTTGCCTTATTGCATTATCATGAGGATATATTTACAAAGCATGTGACTTCGAAAAACGAACTGTTCTATTTTCTGAGACACCTTGTAGTGTGTGTGTAAAGTGAACATAAAATCGTTGTCCGCAATTCAAACGCACAATCCGAGGTGCGTCCGTTACACTCTGCGCCAACTCCCACAAGTCCCACACTACAGTTAATGTGCTATTATGTAGCCACTTACAGCTTAATTGCAATTATGCAATACCTAATAGTTGTTTGTGTCATAGCTTTTGTTTAGAAATTAAAATCTTTTGGGTCTTTGATTTCAGTTCATCTTCGTTTCCTCTGTTATATACTTCCATATTTATTTGTGCTTTTAAAATAATGATAATAAAGAAAATCTGTTCTATAGGTATATACCATGAATTAAACTCTGCTTCAACTCTAGCATCTGCTGCACTTCATCTTCTATCGCAATCTCGTGGCCTACCAGTTTTTTTTTCTTAGTATATTGTCTAGATCAGCCCAACCGCGGCAGATAATAGAAAAAAATAATTAATGAAATACGGAAAATTGACACAGGAAACATTCATGGAACGTCTTATATAAATATATAAAATAAAAAATAAAATTAAATTACCGCAAACCATATTGTATCCAATTTTAAACGGGAGATAAATCAACTTCTCTTAAGCCGTCCATATCGCACGACCCAGATATTGCGTGTTATGAGAGAGTATCGAGAATCAAGCCTTCTACGAAAGCGTAAAATGACCAAACTCTACTTATCTATGGACTCGTATCTGTCACGTTGGCACCTAAAATACATATATCTCCGGAGAAAAGTGGGCATATGGATACCCAAGCGGTTAGTTAGTTATTGATACTACTACACACCTCTGTCTACCCAATGAGGTAATTTTTTACATCAATGTGTCTACCCCTTCGGGACCCTTGTGGGAAAGCTTGAAAATATATGTATATATATACTTATATCTCTCTTTCTAGCTCGGTTGTTTGTCTGGAATATCCTACGTGTTTTGTTAATCTATATCTGAGCCAAATCTTTTCTAATTAGGTTCAGTAATAATAGAAAGAGGAGTGAAAGAGGAACTGACATCCCGACAAACTCGAATTTATAATGTAAGAAGGATTCACGAATCTTTCACTGTGAATGTAACCTAATAAAGTTTATTCCTTCTTGAACCGTTGTCGAAGAATAAGCGTAACGGTTTTATTGCCCACGACTCGCTTTACGAATATTTGGAAACAATTTCATGGTGATTACTCTGTTGCATCGCCTAAAACAAAGGTTGGCCACATGTTTGAGTAAGTTTATGCTCATGTTGAAAACTTTAATAATACAAGATTTTACACAAGCTATGACGTTATAAAAAGCTTACGTTAAGTTAAAGTTAACTTGAAAACCAGCAAGCTCGAGGAAACTTTTTATATGAGCCCTCCCGAAACAAGATTGCTGGCGAATAACTCGCTCAGCGAATCACCATTGCCATACAAACAACGTGGAAATGTTGTTTGTATGGCAATGATGAAAACTACATCTGTTGACGAGTAATGTAAAGATATGTTAAATGAGATGAGAGCCGTGGTGGCCGAGTGGTTCGGGCAGTTGCCTGCGACGCAAAGGTCGCAAGTTCGAATCCTGACTGTACCAATGAGTTTTTCTGAACATAAGTACAGTGATTAGTCACACCACGAGCTTTACGGTGAAGGAAAACATCGAGAGGAAACCTGCATACGTCTGAGAAGAAATTCAAATGCGTATGTATAGTCGTGCTTGAGTAACGGCGATGGACTCGCCATCTGTCACGTTGGCACCTAATACACCTCTGGCGGAAAGTAGGTGTGTGGGTATTACCTATACACCTCTGCGGCACCCCTTCGGGGACCCTTGTGGGAAGGCGTGAGGATATATTATTATATTATTATATGTTAAATGAGTTTGTTAAATTGTAATTTAAAGAAGTAATATTACAATAAATTTTATTAAACTTTAAATCTGTTGTTTTCAAAGGTAAAATAATGCGTGAAAAGAACGAGGTACAGTTCACAATGTACCGTTATGTAAGTTGGTATCTAAGTTTAATTGTAATTAAAAACACGCAGGCATCAATCCACGTCAAACTAAGACAAAAATATCAGAATTGACTTTGGAATGTTTGTTTCGAAGACATGCATTTATAACGTATTAACTTTTTTTTTAACGAATTGTGAATCTATATTCCCAAAGTATATACAAATATATGTAGGTCCATTGGTCAGAGCTCCTGATAGCGAAGCTTGAGGTTGCGGGTTCGATTTTTGCTGAGACCTGATATTGTGTCATAGTAGAGGTTGTATTGGTAGGGTAAAATGCTACCAATATTTCGAAATAAATCTACTTCCGGACAATATTTCCTGAAACGAATCCCACTCTATCGAGCGCTTAAATTTAGTAACAGCCTTTGATAGTTGAAACCACCCGTTATATGCATTTCCGTTCATTGTGGGTAACCTCTGATATTCCACTTTGATTAGGAGTTTGAAGACAATCACATTGTTTCGTTACTATGAATTGGGCTACTTTGCTATCAATAGACGTATCTTTGCCGATCTTGGGATAACATTTTATTCAAGCTGTTTTTTTAGTTATATTAGAAAGTTGGTATCCACCTACTCAGAGATGTTCAATTCAAGTGAGTTAAGTACCCGCAAATTAATTTATTATATGGTTGCTGTTGGTTTGAGTAAGCCATGTATTATTTTATACAATGTTTGAATAAAATTACAGAGAATTCATTTATTACTTGGCTACTGTTGGTTTTGAGGAAGCCATATATATTAACTTATATAATTGTTGAATAAAATTATACAGAATAAATTATACTAATGTGAAAAATAAAATAAAAAAAGCCGAGTGGTCCGAGCAGTTGGGCGCAAAGATCGCAAGAACTAAAGCCACCTACGGTGAAGGAAAACATCGAGAGGAAACCTGCATACGTCAGAGATGCAATTCAAAGGCGTATGTATAGCTTGAGTAACGGCGATGTCCTCACCATCTGTCACATACACAAATATATCGGTGATATATTTGTGTACGAAAAGTGGGTGTGTGGGTACTCCCGTCTTATGGTTTCGTTACCACCGCCTATGGACGCTTGTAACACCAGGTTTCCCGCACGTCGCTGGCCCGGCGACCTTGAATCTCGAATTATTTCACACTCTATTACATTACACTGTATAATATTCGCGAGAGGATAACGGGAATATAAATGTTGTGAGATATTAAACTCTTCAGATTATAATTGAAGAAAAAAATTTTTTGGAGTCCTGAGCACAAATAAATGTACTTATTAACTTACAAAATTTTTAAATATATATTTTTTATCATAGAGAGAAAGTATATATATATATGAATGGGGAAGAAATGAATGGTGGCAAATGTGTGAATATGCCACCGAAAGCTCGTTGAACTACTTTTAACATGAAATGAGCACAGCTCAGATAAATAAACGGCTGTTAATTGAATAACTACAATGGTAATCTGTAGTTTTTATCTTAATGGTGTTTTTACATAGCTTTGATGTCAAATGGTCTCAATTCAAATTGCCTTCATATCCGCCTCTTGATTCAACCGCGAATCTTGACCGCAAAGTTCTTAATTTCAGATTGGTTCCATTGACTCCCAGTTGTTTTGTTGTAGCTTCACTATCTTTAGATACAATATTTAAGTCAACTTTTTGTGCAATTTCAGTAAAGCCTACCACAATATTTCATAAAATAATCAGTTCAGATCTTTTTACCTCTATGGAGATGGAATATCCTCACGCCTTCCCACAAGGGTCCCCGAAGGGATAGGCAGAGGTGTATAGGTAATATAATACCCACACACCCACTTTCCGCCAGAGGTATATAAGGTGCCAACGTGACAGATGGCGAGTCCATCGCCGTTACTCAAGCACGACTATACATACGCCTTTGAATTTCTTCTCAGACTTATGCAGGTTTCCTTTCGATGTTTTCCTTCACCGTAAAGCTCGTGGTGTGACTAATCACTGTACTTAAGTTTCAGAAAAACTCATTGGTACAGTCGGGATTCGAACTTGCGACCTTTGCGTCGCAGGCAACTGCTCGAACCACTCGGCCACCACGGCTCTTTCTCTCGCTCATCTCGCGGAGATGGAATAGAGATGTGTATTTAAAATAGGAACTAGTAAGAAGTATGTACATTGTAGTTCATTCATAATCTGCATTATGTATATGTATTGCAAATTTCCTTGTCGTTTCTGTTCTGGTTCTTGTCTCAATTCGTTTCTGTTCCAATCCTTTCAAGTTGATAGACCAACAGTAGTGTAACAAAACAAGCGTCCCAATCAAAAAGCCAGACTAAAGACGGTTCTCTAAGTCAAAGGCTAGGATTGCTAATCTACATACCCAAGCCTAGTACAAATGCATGGAAGTTTTGCCTTACTTACTTACGTACTTACTTGCCTTTTGACTGCGGTAGGGCACAGGGTGCACAAATCGAATGCCGCATAAAGGATTTTAAAATTGAATCGGAGCAAAACAGAGCAGAGATGCAACTAGATACGACTGACTGAGATCTGTTCCTGGGAGGGCTTTGTCTAGCATCAAATCTCGAAGGTTATAAAATTTAATATTTTTTGTTTCAGGGCGCGCTAACATGTGGCGTGCTTTCCTACTAGCGTGGCTAGCCCTCGCGACGTGCCAGCAGCGTGCTAACCACGTGGTCGACGTGACCACAACCTGTGACAGAGGCGCCGTCATCGTGCATTTGGTAATGGACCAGCCCTTCAAAGGTCTCGTCTTTAGTAAGGACTTCTCCAGAGAATGTAGAGTACAAGGTAATTAATAATTATCTGCAGATTATTCGTTAGGTATTACCAAATTAAGTTAGAGACATATGAGATCGAAGAAAAGGAGACTTTCATTACGTTAAGAGGGTTCAAAGAAATTTCGCTGGACAGAAGCAAATGGAAGGAATTGGCTTAGTTATGGATGAATATTACCAGATTCCCGGTTTTGACAGCTCGTTTTTTTGTTTTGTGTTTTATTAAGTTATACCAATCAGTACCGCCCTAACTTAAGGTACCTAAGGTCCAATAAAATATTTTGACTTTAAAAAATTGCTATAAACACAAAATTACCAAGGTTGTTCAAAAACATGTCCGTGTCCGTTTCCAGGGAACCTCCAAAATAAGATCACACTTAACCTACCCTCAAATGCGTGTGGCGTGAGGACATCAACCCTAAACTCAACGCTGGACGAACCTAAAGAAGACGAGGATCTGTTCTACAATGTGGAGCTAATCGTGCAAATGGACAAACACTTGCAGCAGTCTTCGGACCAGGAGCTATTAGTCAGGTATCCATAACACAAAAGACCAACTGCTCTCGTTTGCTTTGACTTTACCTTAATACTCATAAAACATGATTTCCATATCATGGCTATAAGACCGAGACTCGGTATATTGGCATTTGGACTGAACGAATGCCTGACAAGATACTTTTAAATTGTTACAAAAGTCGGCTATCAAAATTATAATGAAATTTCGGCTCGAAATAAGTACCATCGACCATTATTAGTAGTACGTTCTTTGTTACCAAACAAAAAACAGCTAATTTTATATTTCCAGGTGTAAATTACAACCACGTGCGGTCGGCATTAATAGCTCTGCGCTCGAGAGCGTAATTAAGAATAAATTAAAAGAAATGAACGGCCAAGAAACAAAGAAAACGAGGTGAGCTTGATTTATTTAATAAGTACGTTCTTGTTTGATTAAATATTTTGGGTCGTCAGATAACTGGTTCAAACAGGTTATTTCAAATTGATGTTATGCCAAAACTTTATTGCTTTTCAAACGCAGTTTTTTGGCGGATTAGCAGGTGCTTAAGGCTGATTAATGATTTATGAGGCGCACTTCTGTCCTCATTCATCACGGAATTTAGGCATTGTGACGTTGCTGTCAATCGCCGAAGCTCTTTAGTAGCATGGACTGAGTAAGCCTTAAGAGAACTGATGCTCTAATCTCACTGCCTCCCCGTTTGGAAGGCGACATGATTATATGTACGTTTATTCGTGTTGTATCTCATACCTTGGTTTTCAAACCAAGATATGACTCTTAACGCTTTGACCTTTAAGTCCTTTAGTGGGAATAATGGCAAAAGGCAGCACCTTTTGCCATTATTCCCACTATCGGCCTTCGTATTATACCCATACCCATACGGAACAACCTTTGATGTACTTAAGATCCAAATAAGCGCTCGAGTGCAAAACCCTAATTAATAATAATAAATACCTTGGGACCATTTCATACAAATTGACAAATAGATAGATATATTTTCTTACGTATATAATATACATAAATAGATAGGACATCCAAGGCCCTCAGTGGGTATCGAACCTGCGACCTTAAGTTTTGCAGTCAGGAACTCTAACCACTAGACCTGGCGGCCGACATTTGGTAGCCAGGTGCAGCATTACATACTTTCAAATGTACAAACGCACCATTTCAGAACGGGCCGGAACCGTCAAGGGTTTGCGAACCACGCAGAGATGGAGCAGCGAGAGATGCTGATGGAGGCAGCGCGAGCTTGGATGGAGCTGTCGCCTGCTGTGGCCGCCACTGAGCCGGCCAGTGTCGAAGTCGGTCAGCCCACCAGGCTCCTTATACAATGCACCTTGCCTGGTAAGATCTTTTACGACTAGGCTAATCGCTTTTCTTGACCTTCTTGATCTCAAACCTTGGTTAGGCGGTCTATGGTTGAAAAAAAAAAACATTTATATAAGGTTTAACTTTTGACATTCGTACATTTTTGGACGGGTAAGGAAGACATCCTTCCTTCAGCGCTACAAAAGAATCTTTTACGAATGTACATAATATCTTGTATGTTAGTATTACCTTGTATAGACTTAATGCACTGAGTTTTTTTTTAATAAGGAACACATCAATTGCCTATATGGTGCTTGCTGTACAAACGTATTGTTCGTCGTTTACAGACTTTATATTAAAATAACAATACTAGCTTTATGCTGTCAGGCATGATCTCATCTACGAACAGAAAATTAGCCGTGGTGGCCGAGTGGTTCGAGCAGTTGCCTGCGACGCAAAGGTCGCAAGTTCGAATCCCGACTGTACCAATGAGTTTTTTCTGAACTTAAGTACAGTGATTAGTCACACCACGAGCTTTACGGTGAAGGAAAACATCGAGAGGAAACCTGCATACGTCTGCGAAGAAATTCAAAGACGTATGTATAGTCGTGCTTGAGTAACGGCGATGGACTCGCCATCTGTCACGTTGGCACCTAATATACCTCTGGCGGAAAGTGGGTGTGTGGGTATTACCTATACACCTCTGCTTACCCCTTCGGGGAAGGCGTGAGGATATTATTTATATATTATTATATTAAGAATTTATCTAAATCTTGTGTTTAAAGATACGACATTATCCAAAGACCTTGTCATTACATGCTATTGAAATCATGAGTCAGTACTGTTTAAGCGACAGATGTCCAAATTATCTCCTTAAGAGCAGTCCAACTGTGATCTTCTGTAAGGTGGTGGTACAGCTCCAGTCATGTACCTTCTATAATATCTTCTATAATCCGTTACTCCCTACCTCTCTTAAACAAGCAATCCTTCAATATTCCAGTGGGCGTGGGTCTCCGAGTAACCAACTGCATTGCTCACGACGGCCTTGGAGAGGCGTCACAGAAACTATTGGACGAAGCTGGCTGTCCGATTGACGAAAGCATATTCAACAAACCGACTCTACACCGACATAAGCACAAGAGCGCTGAGATAGACTTCTCAGATCTAGGGCCGGTGGACTTACAGAGAAACATTGACGACAAAGTGTCCAGAACAGATCCTGAGTATATATTGAAGAATATCATGACGTATCAACACGCGATCACAACATTCGCAGCCTTCAAATTCCCTGATAGAGCCAAACTGCATCTGACGTGTGGCATCGAGTTGTGCAAAGGTCACTGCCCGCCGGTAGACTGCAAGGCTTTGCAGAAGCCGCAGACTAGAGACGGTTTGGTAAGGAAGGCAAGGCTTGATAAGGATGCTAAAGGCGTGGTCATTGACAGATTGGAAGTGTACAATAGTATAGAGGTCCTTGCCCCTAATATTGAATTAGAAGATGAAGCTTCAATACGAGGTACGCTCAGAATCTTTAGACCTCTAGACTTTTCTAGTTATAATCCTGCCGTTGTTAAGCTGTGTTCACGTGTTAGAGTCGCACAGCGGACATTAGATAAATGTTCAGAGCTCCTGTCTTTTGGTTGAGGACGCACGTTTGATTCCTATTGTGGTCAGATATTTGTGCGAGAAACGAGCATTATGCTTCACTCGTAGAGGTCCTGTGTAGTAGCTTAGTAGTTTTTTGGGACTACATATATCAATCAAGGTCATTCATTGTCCAATTCAATTATACATATACACATACATATCATCCAGCCGAGTCCCTAGCGTTGCTGGAAGAGAGAATTAGCGCCAGTTTTCTCTAGACTTCCATACCTCTTTCGCTTCATCAACATTCATCAGTCTCATCATACACGCTCGCCAGATTCCAGTCCTCTTGATGTTCCCATCCATGAGTAGCCGGTCGATTTGATCTAGACGTCGAATTATTTAAAAATATATACGTACTTATGATTATTTACGCACTTTCAGGTTCAAGAAGAATCGAATCGGAAGAAGAAGAGTACGTCAGAAGATTCTCACCAGGAGACAAGACCATCTGTCTTTCACCAGGGAAAATGGCCCTTGCATTCTGCGTATTAGGCATTATATTCCTTTGCGCGATCGCTGTGGCGTTCATATCGCTGATCCGAGCTAGAAGACGCCTGGGCAGGGAGCCGTTGCATACCTCACTCTCTTTCTACACAGGGAGCAAGAGTATGTTCTCTTCTAGCGAGAGTTCCAGTTCAGGTCTCAGTGGCAGTAAACTATTGCTGACAGATAGTCCATACTTAGACCACCATTCGTCGTCCAGCAACAACTGGCCCTATTCCAGGGCATTCTGATTTCAAATTAGTTTTTAAATTCCATCGCCATATTGAAATTTGGAGTGGCAATCTAGGGAATATGTTGGTAAATGCTGCCAGTGGTGCTATTTATTTCCCTGAGATTAAATGAGATAGTATTTTAGTGACCATTCCTACAGGTACAGTTGAAAACATATATTGCTGATCATGTGTCATGCTTAGGTAATTATCTAGCTTGACCTAAGTCAAGAAGTACTAAAAGACTTATATGTGTGTTTTACATACCTATATAATTTTAGTCAAGAGGTAATTTTGGCGGATGAATATCATCACGAAATAAATATAATTTTATGCTGATAATAGCTATTTATAATCTCATCCGACCTATAATAACAATAATATTAAATATTTTATTTCGGAAAAACATCCATAGTTATAGTAGACAATTGACTTAAAACTATGTTAGTGAACCCCTTTAAACATCAAATAAATAATTACCGGATAATAATTGACCGGATTAATTATCATTTCTATTGTCTCATATCAACGTTTTTTTAATTTATATGCTATTAAAAATATACATTAATTTCGTAAAAACAGAATGATAGAAAAAGACTGTTTCTTGTTACGTATATTTCATAGGTAATTCTATTTATTATAGTTAAGTAATTCTATTTTGAGGTGGTGCTTTTGGGACAACTTATCTAAGAACACTCGGGTGGTTGATTTAACATTATTGCTAATGAATATTTACGACCAGTGTATCTTAGTCATTAAATTGGTAATTTAGGGTCTCATGCTAAAGCAACACATAATATCTGTGAAATATACATCTCATTAAAAAATCTAAACTCCTTGCAAGTAAAATGGTTTGTAAGGATTATCAGAAAAATGTGTATATTTAGGAATATATGTCAAATGTCGTTTAATAGTGAATTTGACATATATTAATAATTATAATTAAATATTATTATTAATATAAATGTCAAATGTCATATACATCATAGTCAACACATATGTATTCCTAAATATTTTATTTATTAAAACTTCCTGCAAAACATTTTGCTAAGGCGAACTTAATGCCGAGGCCATTCTCTACCGGATACCAGTTAACCGTTAACAGTTAAAAAAGTTAATATATTTTTTTAACTTTTATAAACTTGCATGGTGTTTCGATTTTTCTGATGAGAAGTGTATTTTATTTTTAATTTGTTTTAGCATTGCCCTAATTAGGGTTGAGGTTTGGGTCGTTTTTAGTTTTCAAATTGAAGCTGTTCCTGTTGCTTTCTTAAATTAAGCATTAATACTTTTGGTCCTAGCATAACAATGATTTTGTCGCAATTGAAAAAGGACGCCACCTTGAACGAAGTGTATATGGCCCCTATTGTATAACAACGTATAGAAATACAAAGTGGAGGTGAAATCGAAGACCATTATCATTTGATGGTATATTAAGTTTGGTGAATACACCAATAAATATTATAAATTTAATGATCATCAAGAGATTCATCAAATTGCATGTCAACACGAAATCAAGGACTTTACCAAAAAGTTTACGATTTTTTTCAGTGTAATAGTAACCTTTATTTTTTGTAATTTGTAGGAGTTCGGTCATGATTCTCCACGGGAATAGTTAGAATATTGTATTTTATTAATAATATGTAAGTAGATTCTTAATTAGAAGTATTTAAAAACTAAGGTGATTAGTTACATTAGCACTCCCTCGAAACTAAAGAGTTAATATTAGTTATTTAAGTTGGTATAAGTATGTAAGTACTTACCTACCCTACTTATTAAGTCTTAATTAATTGGTACATTTTGAAAGGTATTGTGATGAAGGTAACTTAATGTAAGTAAATTGCATACATTATTTTTCATCTGTCATAACATTACTGTTGTATACACATATATATTCCTTTTATTTTGGAATTATTGTTGTTTATATTCAATAGACACACTGAAGAGTTGAATGAAATGTAGCACAAAGAAATAGGAACTCTACAGCGGACCAAAGTCCCGAAACACGAAGTCGATTGTTCGGTACTCTGATGGTCACAAAATCTCCGAAAACGTGCTAAACAGATTGCCCTGTAGCTATTGGTAGCATCAGAGTCCTTCCTTTGTAAGCAAACGAATAGGGAATCCTTTGAAATAAATAAGGTTTTCTTTTAATAATTTGTATGTGTAATATACAACATCATTTATACCTACATTTTGATATTTTTGATAATAAAAACACAATTCATAAAATGGTTTTTATTTTTACCTACTTATGTAATGCGAACGCTATATAAACATAAAACTAATATTTATTATCTTCATGCCTTAAAAGGTACCTGAAAGTGCGCCTTCCGCCGGAGAAATATTTTATGTCAACGAGACAGATAAGTGTATCGCCGATAATCAAACATGGCAGACTTCCACTCGATGCTTACCTTCACCATAAAGCTCGTGGTCTGATCTGATTATACCAAGTACTTAGGTTCAGAATAACTCATAGGTATAGTCGGGATTCGATCTTGCCATCTTTGTGTGCTGGCAGCTACTCGAAGCACACGGCCACTACTGCTCTTTACAAACTAATGTATGGACCAATTAGATACATTTCATTAAGTTCACAACTTATTATCTAATTCAGTATTAAATAGTAGTCTTTGATCCAAGTATGTAAGTAAGTAAGTTCTTTATTGTAATAACTGTGTACATTGTGGTGGTTAGGAAGGATTTGGACCAATTGGACCTGTGTCAGCTAAGTTTACATACATACATATCATCACGCCAAGTCCCTAACGGGGTAGGCAGAGAGTATAGGAAATAGTTTAAAAGGTCTGATATGATATCATGAGTGACCATCAAAGAAGGAGGGTTAGTAATAGTAGTTTTATTCGAATATGATTGGTGAGAGCCTCACGTCTCAATTTTACTTTCAAAAGGTAAGAAGACGGAGAAAATGCGCAAATAAGTTGTAAAATAGTGAAAAAAGGAGGAAAAATATAATAATGAAAACACAAGCCGCTTATGTTGGTTTACTGTTTTCTTTTTATATAGCTTGGCTTACATTGTAAATGTAAATTGATATTTTGATATACAAATATAAATTGTCTATGGTTCTTTTTCTTAGTGATGCAGTAAGCTTAAAAACAGAATCGAGTTTGACGATCTAACATATTAAAAGTCATAGAAAATACTACTTAACTAAGTGGATACATGAATATATGTTTTTATAACGTACAGTACCATGATGTAAACCAAATGCAATTTTCAAATCTGATAAATATTACTATGTTAGCAATACAAATTTTTATGAGCTTGTTTATGGATGGAGATACGGCGAAATGTTGGACACTTACAAATACACCATAATTCTATATATTCGTATCGGATTTTTTTTTCAGGGATGCTGTTTGGTTAAGCTATAATTTTTATTATATTTCATCACCCCTGTGAGGTCACATTATATTAGGTAATGCTGAGTTAAATTTATCACTTCCTTACCTAAAAAAAAGGTATCTCTGGAGATATAACTAAACTAGTGACAGATGTGGAGTGTGCTTTTACTGATATACATAACATGATGGTAATGATTATTGAAAACAATCGATTAACTTCATATATCATAGACTACTTCCATCCTGGACATCACTAAGATATACATGAGGATGACATCATTTTGTCATAGAATAGATGTTTACAGGTACTCGGCACAATTTTTTTCTCTCAGATAAGGATTTACCTACGTAAATAATAAATATATAGAATAATAGAATAGAATAGAATTATTGAAATAAATAAATAAATAGAAAATAATAGAATAACCACTACAACATTCTGGATGAGCTTAAAAATACAAATTTATTTACCATGAATGAAATAAAACTATTAACAAATTCCTAAGTAGCCCAATATTTGTCTTGTTTAATATTTGCCTAAGTGAGAATTTTCATGGTGATAGTTATTAATTATCATTATAATGTTTTTTATAAGTTTTACATGTACATTATTAAACAAATTAGGTAAAAAGTAGTTTATTTAACATTTATCGAACAAACATTTAATATTGATATCATTGCCTATCTGAAATTTCTGAACAGTGTTTGATCTATGATGTAATGGGCGGTAAGATAGATGCTATGCTTTCGCGGTCGGTCTTTCGCTTCGCCTTCGATGCCGTGTTCGTACTCGCAGTCACGGATGATATTTTAACTAATTCTACATGAATAACGATTAATTAAACTTCAAGTATATGACGTGAACGTGTTATGTTTATGATTCTGAAAGTCGGTGTAATAATAACTGTATTTCAAGTGTTTGTGCCGTGAGATTTCAATTTGGATACATTTTGGACACAGTTCCTAAATACTCTGTGTAAATTTTTGTGTGTGCCGACAAATTTATGTGTACGACCGAGCCGTAATAGAATTCTTGGACTTGAAGTAGAAGGTATGCCATTATTTTATTTAATAAAAGATACGAGTAAGAATCCCCTTTACTTCATCACTTTAGTAGGTACGTTTAATGTTCTGCCCGACAAACGCAGCATATAGGTTGAACCGTGGGTGTGAGTACATTATTCTTGCCGATCGCTCTTTAGTCTTGCCAAGGAGTCCATTTCTTCAATTTGAATATGTTGAGTTTACTCCTTCAATTAGTTTAGATTGGCCGTAATTAGTTGGAAGTTGGGATCTCTAGTATCAGCGACCCGATGCGTTATTTGATACATCTTACGAGTGTAATATATTTGAGTTGGCGATCCATGTTTGTTGTAATACGAAGGTCTAACTAAGCAATGGTATGAAAAGTTAAATTTATTTGTATGTATTTACATCACAGGAGTGACATATTTGCTACTTTGTCAGTATTTAAAGTATGTAGGTCATTCATAAAATTATCATATGTAGCACACAATTTAATAATAATAAAAGTTTCAGTTGGATACATAAGTATTTCATCAGAGTTTGCATACCAACAAGAAAAAACTTTTTGAAAGGTATCCAAAGATTTACCTACTTGCCATATCCATTTGGAACTTTACTGGATAAAATTATGAGTTACTAGAAGTCTCGGCTGGCTTAGTTTAGTGATAAAAATTGTTGAATCTAAAGTATATAAACAATCTAAAGATCCCTTGCAACCATGTTCAAAATTTGTCCAGAGGTTCAGTAACATTACATTTATATATTTTGTGATAGTTCACTGACGAAAGACTGAAGATATGAATATAGAATCTTAGATACAAAACCAAACCACTATATTATACATTATCATCAAGCCGTGGTGGCCGAGTGGTTCGAGCAATTGCCTGCGACGCAAAGGTCGCAAGTTCGAATCCCGACTGTACCAATGAGTTTTTCTGAACTTAAGTACAGTGATTAGTCACACCACGAGCTTTACGGTGAAGGAAAACATCGAGGAAACCTGCATACGTCAGAGAAGAAATTCAAAGGCGTATGTATAGTCGTGCTTGAGTAACGGCGATGGACTCGCCATCTGTCACGTTGGCACCTAATATACCTCTGGCGGAAAGTGGGTGTGTGGGTATTACCCATACACCTCTGCCTACCCCTTCGGGGACCCTTGTGGGAAGGCGTGAGGATATTTATCATCATGGCATAGGCAGAAAGAGTAGAGCACCAGTTCTATCCAGATTACAGACCTCTTTTGCTCAGTATGTTGTAATTATATAGGCTCTGCAGTTTTGGATTAGTTGACTGTGGGTATATTGTCCAGAATATTATAACTTAGTCTACATTCCCATTGCTGATATGATCATGCTCGTCTATAAACAAATGTTCTTAGTAATGATATTACTGCATTAAGGAAATGTAGAAAGGAAGTGAGAAATGTTAGGGAAAATTAAATTTTCTGTGTATAGCAAAAATGTGTGTTGGCAATGCAAAGATTCACTTAAGTATGACTCAAGGTCTAGATTATTTCACACTTCTTACGTCACATCTGTTAATATCCTCCTTAGTCCCCAGTATCATACATGGTAATTTACAATTTGATTGTGACCGGCATGCATGAAGAGACTCATGACTGGTTTTGTCTGATGATGCGAAAAAGCCAGTCTTGTGGCGGCCTCAGTGTGATGATTTTTATGTATGTATGACGATAACTATATAGATGGCGCCCAGTAGTCGAAATTTCATTACGATTTTTGTATTTGTAATATCTATATTTTTATCAGTGAAAATATGATGAATAAATTATTATGAAATATGGCAGGAACTGCATAGTTTTCATAAAAATGGGCAATATTCATCAATCGGCAAGTAATAATAAATAAAAAATATTGTCATAAAAATCTCATGTAAACTTCTCCCTTCTAAAAGAAAAAAAACCACAGTCAGGTCAGTATAACTATTACCTGCTTGTTTCTCATGATTGTTTGCTTGCCACTGCTTAGTGGTATATAAAAAAAATACTAATGTTAATCTATTAAATTAGGAATGTACGATGTAATCAAACGAAAAGCTTGGGAGTTCATAAATACAAAAGTTGCTAACATTATCCTCCCTTATGCTGAATAAAATCGACTAAACGATGAAAGAGCATCACAAGATCCAACGGCATTTTCAAGCACATCAAAGTTTGTTGGCTTTTGGTTCCGCAGCATTGCTATGGTGCTCGGTGAAGCCCATGCGCCTCAGGGCTCTCATCATCTCTCATATTGTTTGAGCCATCTGTAGGGTTAAAACAACCTTAAGGGAATCGTAAATCAAAATACTCGCACCGACGTAGTTTTCAACTTGGCTCCTTGTGATATGTTGGTACTATCTATAATGAAAAAAGAATAAAACAAAAAGCAGAACCTATAATCCAAAGTGCCATCGTTACCCAAGATTGAGAAAAGGACAGATTTATAGACGTTATATAACACCTGTCTCTTTCATTCTTAAATCATTAAAGCAATAGCACTCCATGGTAAGCCTCTGCTTACTATATTACTAGCATCATTTTAAAGGTATGTATTGTTTAAGACCGTAATTTTTCAATGTACGTACATCTTAACAAATTTAGTTTTAATACTTTTCTAGATTAATAATTCAACATTGATTAGCTGTTACATACATGTTCAATTACGAATTTCAAGAAATTTCAACGAGAAACCTTAATTTCTCGATCTCTTATTACACAGTATAATATAACATTACTGTGGTTACAAAACAGCTTCCTTCTCAGAATTCACAGCTTGTGACTGCTGAAGTTTTTTTTAAGGCTGTGCAAAAGGTTCCTAATCTGCTAGCCGGAAAAAAAGTTTGTCAACTCACGGCGATAACCACTTACCTTACGCTTACCACTAGGTGAGGCGCATACTAAAAGCCGCATAAAAAACACAGACAAGTATTTAGGTACTCATCAACTCAAAATATTTAAAGAGATATGCAAATCATTGTCTGGGTTAACCAATGATGTATAAACTGAGGTAGATACGTCATACCGCGCTCGTCTTGGCTAGCTCAACACAAGCCAACTGGCTTGAGTCAACTTAGTGTCAGCTTGACTGGCAACGACGTAGCACGTATTCAGCATTACGGATAAAATGCCTTCTTGTGTGTTTAGAAACTGTAAAACATATACTGGGACGAATGTAAGACACAAGAAGGATGTGTCTTTTCATTTATAAGTATTGGTTTATCTATTTTATCAATAAAAAATATAAAATCAAACATTGTATTTTAATCCGAATTAATTCCCGCGACGTTGCCGCTTCGGCACCGGCGCGAACGAGACAAGTAGCGCGTTACGTTTAAGAGCGACAGAGAGAACGATAAGAGCCCTTCATATTGACACGTGTCGATTTTGTTCGTAAGAAAATTGGGGATGTTGGGCTAATCAGTCACAGGCTATATTTTAAAGTTGGGTGTTTTGTTTTTGTTGAGGGTTTGACTTAATTTCAAGAATTCTATTCTTGAAAATTGAGGATTGAGTGAGGTTATGTTATTTTAGAAACACATGAAACAGTAAATAGTTTCCTGTATAAATAAAAGGAAATAGATTAACTAAACTAGAAGTAAAGGCTTTAAATGTTGTTTTTTGTTATTTCAGGTAAGTTACTCTTAGTTCTCTAACTCTACGTTTAGAATGTGATAATTATCTTAAAACTTTGTATTTAATTGTGTTGTTAATAAAAGAAAAATTTGTTATTTCAGAAAACGCAAATATCGTCTTTATTTCATTTGTTAAGGCATATTACTATTATATATATATATATATATATATGTTTATGATATATAGATAGAGAGATAGAGAATGTTATATAGATTTCCTAAAGACGGACTGATGAAAGACAAATGGGTAAAAATTGTTAGAATCCAGAGATGAGTAGATGATTGGATGCCAACGACATACTCGTCTATTTGTTCTCAACACTTTCTGTAAAATGACAAATATTAAACAAAAAAAATATTCGCAAACTGATAAAAACAGCAATTCCTGTAATTAAGGTAATTGAGAAATTTTTTTGGTTATAATATTTTAATGGGTTTAACTTACGTAAAAAAAAGAAGAATGAAAAGTTTGTGTAATATTGAGTGTCGTTAGATTCCTCGCAATGTCCAGTATCATAACCTGTGAATTGTAACCACCAAATTCAATTATAGAAAAAATCTTTTTTCATTTATTTATTTAAACATTTTTTTTATTTCTTTGATTACCTACCCATTTCTCCCGCTTACACATTTTGCCCCAGTTTACTCTAGAGTCGACGTCTGAGACTGTCATTGGCTGTCGATTGGTCAGCCAGAGGCAAACATTGTTAATAACATGTTATCTCTTTCTGACAAGTAGGATTTATATACTTCGTGTCCTTTTAATCATGCAGTGTTCTTATTGCCGTTGTGTGAGTTGTGTATTGTAGCTATGTGTAGGTATAGCATAAAATTTGCCATGTTTTTACTTCATAATCTAAGAGTATAACGTCTCTATAGATAAAACCTCATTGGGGTTAACGGGGTTTGTGTGGCGCGTTTACAAGGTCGATCCGCTCGGTGGCAGTGGGTGGAGATTTGCCTATCCCCATTCCTTTTAAAGTTGATCTTTACTGTCATAAGCCAAACTGAAATTAACAGATAGCAATCAATTTCAAGAACAAAAAAAATATTAAGCAATTTCTACGCCCACATAATCAAATTGATTTCAAAGTCAGGTTAGGTCGCCTTTATAAAGGGTGTATTACACAGGGGTGGTACGCCGGCGCGGAGAGGGGCATGCGTGCACTAGGGATATGCGGCTAGCCGGCGCCAGGCCAGGAGTTCGATCGATTTTCCGGCTCACAGTGAGCTCTGCCGGGTTGGAGTCGCGACGCGTTTGTGTGTCGCGCCGTATTTCCAGTTCCGTGTTAAATAGTGTCTCTCACACACCCTTCCCAATTTAAAAGGACTAGTGCAGTGAATACGCTTTGAATGGATGTACGGAGATGAGATAATCCCCGCCTATCTACTGGTACGTGATTTGATATTGAGGTCATTAACTGAATGAACAGGTTTCCGTTGTTTAGCGTCCATTGGAGGATCAATAGTAGGACTCGTAGGGTGATGTCATGAGTTCTGCCTTTCAGGATGTACATCTTTACGAGGTCACAAATTAATACTACGATTCTTTTGGCTTTGTATTGAACCAGGTTACCCTTACGTCGTCCTTTAAGCTTAATAGGTGAGTAACTGTTTTTAAATAACCGAATTATTTGTATGCTAATGTGAATGTTATTTAAGCGAATCGGGACTTGATATTTTTTCTTCTACTGTCGGGTGTTTTTAACAGTGGATAGATCAGTTTTTAAGGTTGGGACAAACCTACTAATATTTTATGTGTTTTGGGTTTTTCGTTCGTGATTGTAATTGCCTGTTATTTCGACCTTGTGTTTCATATTCGGTGATCAAGAAGGACAACTTAACCTCATCGACCTCTTGATCTGCGGTTCCCGAAATCAATTAATGTTTAAACTAGACAGCAAGTCCAGACGAAACTTGTGTTGCGTTTAGAAATCGTCGCTATTTGCAGAGTGCGCGCCCCGCCCCCTGCCGTCATCGAGGTCACATGCGCAGACATTCTGATGAACTCTCCCAAGTGTCTGATACTGGATAATATCATGGTTATGATTACAGTGATCTAATAGTTTACCCTGCTGAAAAGCTACAGTCGTAGCGTTGTGCGTTCGACATTCGTGAATATGCGATACAGAACTCCCAAATCTTTTCATATTTTTGTAACATTTTAATCTATATTCAAAAGTATTCGTATAAAGATTTTTCTTGTCTCTTAAGGTCTTTAGCATCTGTAACTCTTGCTTTATTCACATTCATCATACTATTCATACATGCTAGTCGCAACTAAGCCATATTAACCTCTCTAGTTCACTCAACACATTTGCCTAACTCAACATCATTTTGTATTTCTGCATCGATCGAAATGAATGTATGTAATAAATATTTGCTGACACCGTAGTCTCTGGTTACATTTTTCAAGCTGCAATTTCAAGTACACACTTGATGTTTATCACATGTAGTTGCACTGTGGTATGATGTCATCCTACGAACCTTCATTTAATTTTAGTTGTGTTTAAATGACGTCACCCTTATATCTGTAATTTTTGGGCCTCTAGTCTAAGATATTTGTTTGTTCTTTGGTGTAAGATAAGAATTCTGGTTGCCTTTCGACGAGTTTTTGGCTAAAAAAAACCACGCCCTATAAAATAGTTATGACTCTGTTCTAAAGGTAGTCGGTTAGTGAGTCAGGCGAGCATGATAATGCGGCACTCGAAGGTGGCCGCCGGTCGGCTCCATTCCATCTGCTAATGACAAAACATAATAGGTGAGGTCACTGGCGGACTGGACTGTTCATATTCACAGACCATTCATATGATGTACATACACTCGACCGAGTGATGGAATCCATATAGAATTCGTCATTATTTGTTGATACTTCTTCGGAACTGTGGGCGTACGGTATCTAAATTTGTACGATCGGTCACGGCGCGGCGTTAGCTACCAAAGTATTCAACTTTGTATGAACAAAAAGTGTATTTATTTCGTAATATTGATTACCATAAGTAATGCTGATAACTTCGTTCACGCCGCGGCTTATCTTGCGTTATCTTATGTAATTCTTTCGTTCGAAGATAACGGTAATTTTAGAAGTAGTTTTTATTAAGTCCAATCCATTTAATACATGGTGTATAGTACACACCATTCTTGAATGGGGTAAAATGTTATTTCACTGGTTAAGTAAATAGAGTCAAAAATTCAATCCGTAGTTCAAAAATTCCTTTACAAAACTTACGACAAATATATTTGGCTATTATATACGTTATCGCCCACAGACTGCTATTGGTCATTCATAGTGACCTTTCAATTGACCTACACGCACCATCACTGTACGTAACCAACTCTAATGTTTTTCTAATGGACTGGATAGATTTCGAACAAGGCCTGTACATTAGAGCTATTTGATTGATGAACTAAGAATCATGTTGCATTTACAGGTGTGTATCTCGTATCGGATGACTGAATGGAACCTTGGATGTGACTGCAATAAACTGAGTCATTAGATCAGACTAAACAAACGTAATGTTAATTTGCATTCGAACTGAGCTGCATAGATCACGTACAACATGCTGGCAACTATAAGCACTCATATGATATTCATTGCTTGGAGTGCCCCAAACGGTTCCTCCAAATTTATTTTCACCGTTGTTTCTCAGGAATTTAACCATGCTTTTTTTAGAAATCTATTTTTAACATAATGGGCAGTGTGTATGAATTGCTGCCCTCGCTGAACCGGGTTAGGTGCTGATGGAAAGCTTCATGGTAATACGGTGTTACTTCTGGCATCCAAGCGCCCATTCAAGACGCTATTGTCGTGTGACGGGAAGTGGTGGGAAATAAATAGACGTCAAGGAAAATATTTGATGAATCCATCACTGCATCAATTCCGCTTGCACCCAGATCTGTTGTTATATACAATAAATACATACATACATACATTATGAGTAGGCAGAGAGTATAGAGCGCCAGTTCTCTCCGATAAATAATACCTGTTTATACAATGTTGGTAGTTGCAAATAGACACGTTAATAGTAAAAAAAAATTAATGTTACATCACCAAAATATGCTACACACACACACACACACACTGATTTATGTTTTGACGTTTATACATCGCTGCAAAATTTAGGTATAAGTATCTAAGCTTATTACTGTATTTTTCAATTTAATGAAGAATGTCTGACTTCCGCCTCGTCGCCCTTCTACGCTTGAGCAACGAACACATTAATTGCACTAACAAAAGGGGCACGCGAGAGAGCCTTTCTAAAGTATGCTATCAACCGCTTCAATTGTTCTAAAGAGACTTCTTGTTCTCTGTATATTGCGTCTTAAATTAATGCTAAATCTATATTGTTTCGTACCTACGATCCTTCCATGGCATTGTAGTCTTAAGCATGGACTGGTTCCGAGATAGCTGCTACATGAGACAATTAAATAGATTTTATTAAAGCAAATTAAGCGGTCGGTGACATCCTAATGCCAATGATGCCAGTATTTGATTGGAGCCAACTTTATTGTTGAGGAGAACCGAATTCCAATCATGGAGTCCTGAGTCCCGCTCTATCGAGGTCGATGACCTCGAATCCAGTCCATGTCTTGCACTCACCGACTCACGTAACATTCGTTTCGATACGTATGTACATACATACATACACAAACGACATTCAGTTAATTCAGTATACTACGCTGTGTAATTACACTTTGACAATTTCGTTATACTTTACTTGGCCTCACCTTCAACTTACCAAAAACACATGAACCAATTCACAGTTTCAAAGAAATGCTATTCTCATTTATATTTTTTTCCGAACGGAATTTAGCTTTGTTTTATTTATTTATTTATTTATTAGAGTTTCCAACATGAAATACACAAAACATTCTTAAGAGCTATGTTATAAACTATTTTTTTGTGATTCCTCAATTACAGGAAACCACAGCATGCATGAAAACCTTGAGCTTTTCTGTGATATAATCTGTCGACTTCGTGACTACACTGCTTAGAAATTTTATTTCTATCTAAGCTGTGCCTAAGTTAAGACTTTTTAACAGAACCAGTTTCGTTGATGACAGGTCCTTAGCTGCATAAAGTGATGGTCGGGAACCACATACCTCATGTCCACGAACAGAGTCTGTTTCGGCCAAAAACGTTTACGAACGTCTGCTATACCTACTAAGAATGTCAATTTTTTGTACCGTAAAGTTTATATATTACGATAAAGTTTAAAGGCAAGCACAAAGCTATTTGGCAGAGTGGAATAATTTGTTGCTACTTGAATATTCTATCGGCTGAATCAATTTACCGGTATCTGGACAAGCTCTAGATAACTCAAATTTGGTTATGAATGAATTTGAACGCTGATGTCATCCATAACTCGATTAGCTTATTATACCTCAGGAGGTTTACGTTCTTAATGTTACATAATACATTTCCGATACGATCGAATTTTAGATTTAAAAGCTCAATAATGAGTCAAAAGTTGTTTTTCCGCTGATCAGTATTCTCAACTAAGACAAAATTTAGGAGTACATATAAAATATACCTATCAACGGTTCTTTTAATATTTGGGTTAGAGTCAGAAGGTATGTTGAATCAACAATGAATTCTTCTAATTCCTAATGTTTGAGAATTCTGTGAAATCAACGTTAATTGTTTGTTTAATTACAATATTACTTTTAATCTCCATACATTCCGAGCGCACCGAGTAGAAAACACGATGCTCAGTTATTTCGTTACTAGAGCCAATAGTTTCAATTAAAATCGCTGCTTTTATTTTTGTGAAGACATTATCTTTACTACTCGGCACAACGAAAGCGCTTTCCTGTTTCACAGTACCGCTATCCAATAGTTGAATCGCTTGTACCTGACGAATAGTTTATTCTTGGCCTTTGTTAATGTGCCATAACGGAGTGATAAAGAATATCTCGGTGAAAAGATTCTGTAGGCTAAAATAACTTTTAAATTTGTTCGCTTTCTCGTTTAGCACTCTGGTATTATATGGAAAGCATGCTTACGTGCAGTTTGCCTTTCAAACAATTCATTGTACAGCCATGGCTGGTGAATTATTCATAGTGCATTATTAACACGAGCCGCTGCCAATACAATCATCACCTATTTTCTTTTCTGAGAATCTTAATCAGTTAAATATACTACTCTGTACGTTCCATGCGACGTGACGACGTTTACTTTGTGCATATTGTACGGTACTTTGTCTTTCAATTGTTTATTCTGAAATCTTATAATTTTATCTAGTACGACTTTATATATATATATACAGATACATATTATTATTAGGCTAAGTCACAGGGTAGATAGAGATATTTGAGCTTCAGTCCTCTCTATATTGACCGACCTTGCATACAGACATTATGCATTTCCACTCAATTCTTTCCTTACTCGATCAAATATATTTATTTTTAAATTTGTATTCCTTTGTAAGCATAGATTATATTAGTGTCTACTTGTCATAAGAGATTCTGCTTGATGATATTCATGTATGTATCTGGAAGAAAAAGGTGATACCTACTTATTATTAGACACAAACCGTTAATATGCCCTCAGTATTGATCATAGCTAAAAGTTCAACTAGCAAAAAGTTATGGCCTCTTCACTCGATATATTCAAGTTGTACTTGAATTATAGGTTATAAAATACTTTAATCTTTTGGATTTTTAAACCAGGGTATTTAGATTTCTTACATACATATATATGTATGTAAGAAATCTAAATACCCTGGACTAAATACGACATATGTCGTATCAGATTGTAGTCCTGTAAATTAAGACAATAGGCAAGATCATAGTCAGTTAACTTTGTAATTTTTATGGTCCGCACTGGTTATATTGACCTAAATAGGGGATAACGTCACCGCTCCATCAAGGCAAAACATCTTGCATGTGGGTGTGGTCGGTGCACAGTTGCACCCTGTCCGAAAGTTATACATTTTATAAATTCCACGGTAGCAGGGTACGTTTGTGATGTTTATGAAGATTTAACAATTTTGTCTCACTTCAAGACATTGAAAATTGATTGAGCCTCGCTACATATTTATCTTCGCATAAAGAGGATATTATTCCTTAATTTTTAGGCCGGTGTGTAATGGAAAGCCATAGCGAGATACATGAGATATTCAGCGTCTGTCTTGATATGGCGTGTATTGCATGTGTCTGTATAGAACCGGTCGCCCGCAAACAGCGCCGGCCTTCGCCGCAGTTGCTGACGCCCGATGACGTCACCTACGCTTATGTCATCTCATTAAGTACTAGAGCCACCATTTATTAGACCCTACATTCACATTTCTACCTTAACATAGTTCTAGGTTGACAGCTGCATTGATGGGCAAAAAGTTCAAAGTAGTATAAATAGAATTGATCTGGATAATATTTTACCAAACCATTGCCCACAATAATTTACTATTGGATATCGCGTCATATTATTCGTGGCCGTGAAGATCGTTCTCTTAGTTGTTGTAAAGATGATTCGTTCTGCATGACTATATAGCTTTCTGACGTCGGAGAGTTTATTTAGAACAATGGTGAGTAGATAGGTCGTGAGCTGATACACTAGCACTGGCAATATTAATACTTGTGTTCGATTACCTACAGTATCTGATAATATCCAGCGGAAATGTCGAGAGATGTGAAATGGTTTTTTGTTTGCTTGTCTACCGTACCGTATGTATGACCTAATATTGTCTTTAAAGTATTCATTAGTAACATTGAATTACTAAAATGATATAAAAATCTAATGCCTTATGTTATGTAATTACATAATTGCATGTAACGTCTCGTCATATTCAAACGTCATGCGTCATTAGGAAGCCGTTTAGGTTGATAACACCTGACACACTTGTTTGGGTTGGTGTAAGTTTAGGCGAAATAAATGTAGCGTAAATGAAAACGAACTTTTGACCAGCCACACTTCGTATCGTAGTCGATGCTGACTTTACGGTACATGCGTAAAATTGAAATGAACATTTGTGCTCCAAGTGTTTATAAAACACACTATCTTCATAGATATTAACGACGTAAGCACTCGAAACTCACTAAACGTGCTTTATCACTATCACAATTTTTACATTGATGATTTAAACATTGCTTGCATCGCTTGCACTACGTAATCCTTAATAATATTTGGAAGATGTGCATTTTACGTAGCGAGTAGGCGATTCAAAAACTCGTACTTTCTAACTAGTACGTAGATGTTCGGTAACATATATCTACCAACGTTAAAATTAGTGGTTGGCAACAAATGGGGCGCATCCTACTCTACGAAGTTCACTGACGACTCCCACGCACTAATTCATTGACTTCTATCAGTCTCATGAGATAGATCCAAGCGATGGTGCAACCCTAATTTATTAATATGACAACGATTCTATTTCCATTGATGATCAACATTCATGTATTCAAAATTATGGCAGATGATGTGTTAAATTCTAAAATCATTGGCCTCTTTCGTTTTCCTCACGAATGAAAACTCAAAACGAAAATTATTTCGAGGGACTCAAAATAAAAATTGTTTAAGCTTTACTAAATGTATGGCACAGATGATTGTCAAAAAGTCCGTCAGTGACTGGGTTTTAGCGTAATGTTTTTATTTGACGCAGTGGGTAGTTATGCCATCCAAAGTCATATCTAGGTTGG
>JACCPG010008152.1:0-14871 GCA_016069955.1 Drepana arcuata | reverse complement strand
TATAAATTCATAGTGTTACTCTCATTGTTAATACAGCTAAAATAAATAGTATTCTACAGTTATAAGTCTAGATCATTGCTTATTTTTATCAGATCATAAAAAAATCTAACTTTTACATACGCTTTTGAATTGCTTCTCAGAAGTATGCAGGTTTCCTCTCGATGTTTTTCCTTCACCGTAACGCTCGTGGTGTGACTAATCACTGTACTTAAGTTCAGAAAAACTCATTGGTACAGTCGGGATTCAAACCTGCGATCTTTGTGTCGCAAGCAACTTCTCGAACAACACCGCCACCACGGCTTTTTATTTGGCCATTAGCCATTAATGTTCCACTGGTGGGCAACGGCTGGAGGGCAACTTCTTCCCAAACGATCGTTAAATCTCGGCGTTCCACATCTTGGCTTCGCTTTCCATTGCGTCGTTAGTTAGAGCCTCAACGTATCGCTAATAGCAAAGTAAGCATCTGAGACCTCCCCGTCCTTGGCGCGGAACTCCCTGAGCGCCAGCACGAGTGCGCGGCCGCAGGCGGATTGCACGCACACGTAGGGGTCCGCCGCCGCCGCGCTCTGCGCCGTCCACTCCAGCTGCATGCTCTGCAGCTGCACGCCGTCTGCACAACACACCACTCACTCACCACGCCACCAGCCACACGCCACCACTCACACCACCGGCCACACGCCACCGGCCACGCGCCACCAGCCTCAGGCCACCAACGACAGGCCACCAACGACACGCCACCAGCCACACTCCACCAGTCACACGCCACCAGCCCAACGCCACCACTCACACACCACCGGGCACACGCCACCAACCTCACGCCACCAGCCACACGCCACCAGCCATACGCCACCAGCCACACGCCACCAGCCACACGCCACCAGCCACACGCTACCAGCCACACTCCACCAGCCACACGCCACCAGCCCAACGCCACCACTCACACACCACCACTCACACACCACCGGGCACACGCCACCAGCCACACGCCACCAGCCACACGCCACCAACCACACGCCACCAACCACACGCCACCAGCCACACTCCACCAGCCACACGCCACACGCCACCAGCCACACGCCACACGCCACCAGCCACACGCCACCAGCCACACGCCACCAACCACACTCCACCAGCCCAACGCCACCACTCACACTCCACCAGCCCAACGCCACCACTCACACACCACCGGGCACACGCCACCAGCCACTCGCCACCAGCCACACGCCACTAACAAAACGCCACCAGTCACACGCCACCAGCCACACGCCACCAGCCACCAGCCTCGCTATCCCCGGTTGAGGTATTCCCCAGGGAATACCTGGTCCATAGTAGGCGGTAACCGCTTACCATATGCTTGTATACCCTTAACGATATATTAAAGCCACAACTTGCGTTGTAGCGTTCGCCTTAAGTAGCTCCTCCAAACCACCAGATCTGTTCGGTCCCAATGTGTGGGGATGAATTCCCCACCGAGGGATGCTATCACACCGGTACTGACTTTTAATAAGCCGGATGGCCACTGTGGTGACTTGTATCATGAAGCGGTTGTTCCCGAGCGTGCCCGCAAAGATGGTGGGCGCGCCCGTCATGAAGCCACTGCTGTCCACTTCGTTGATCTCCTCGCCCGTCTGCAGCACCTGGGAACACCAGCAACACATTTACTAAAGCTTGTATCTTAATGTCTACTATATATATAAATAAAATTGTCAGTTGTAATATTGAAATAACCGTTTTTTACTACATGCATACATGGATACGTATACACGGAACATATACCAAAATCACATTTAAAAAAATGTTTGACTGTCTGTCTGTCTGTTTGTTCCGACTAATCTCTGAAACTGCTAGACCGATTTTGACGGGACTCTCACTGGCAGGTAGCTGATGTAATAAGGAGTAACTTAGACTACTTTAAGTGTAAGAAATTGAAATTTTTTTTTTTTTACTTAAGACGCTAAAGTAGTATTATTATCTTATAGCAAATTATTTGTCTATTATTTGACAGTAACAATTATCTATTAGTTTCAAACGATTCTAACAGATGAAGTCGAGAATGGTTTAGATTTCACAAATGGACGCAATAGGTGGCGGTATGATCATGTTACGGGCAATTTATCTATTTCACCCAACGAAGCTGGGCGAAAAAGATAAATTGCATATTTACTATTGTGTTGTAGTAATATATACTAAATTGTCTCGGTACTCGGTGCCATACAAAATAGAAAAGTTTCTTGAATGGGACGCAATAATAGGAACAAATAAAAAAAATGGTATGGGAGACTGATGTGGACGAAGCGAACGAAGTATGTAAGTCTGGAGAGAACTAACTCTACACTCCCCAACTACCGCGTTAGGAACTCAGTTTGATTATTTATATATTTTTATGTATGTATGTATGTAAAAAAAATATATATACATACAAAATTTTCTCGTCTATTACGCCCAAGCAATCAATCCAATATGTGAACAAATACAGCAAAAAGAAAAAAATCTAAGAGAAATGTTAATGCTAGCTCTAGTACAAAAGCATTTTCGTACTATACAAATTTAATAAATAACATTTTCATATTATAAAATTTTAATAAATAAATAATTAATAAAGGAATAAAAATAAAATAAAAACAATAAAATAACAGAAAATGTGGCGGGTACCTTCCCGTACCGGGAATCGAACCCGAGCCTCCTGGGTGAAAGCCAGGTATCCTAGCCACTAGACCATACGGGAGTTACGTTAAAGCTTCAAAATTGTCTTTAGTTCAAAAGCATAAACGTGTTTAAATAATGATTTTTGCCTTGAAATATTACCAGTTGGCATTCCAACTGACTAAAATGACATGACTTTGTAACACCGAATTCGAAATGCCGTATATCGTAGAAAAACGTATTTAATAGTAACAAGGATAATTAAAAAAAAATTATATGCATAAAAAACTATTCTTGAAAACTATGCATGCTTGTGGATAATGTTACTAATTCCCCTTGACTGCACCCAAAAGCTTGCGTTATAATACATTTTAAATTAGGTAAGTCTCTAATAACACTTTTTTTTTATACAACAAGAGTGGCAAACAAGCATACGGCCTATCTGATGGGAAACGGTTACCGCAGCCTATTTACGCTCGATTTACTAAATATTCAAAGATTTGTAATGTGATCATAGGCACACATTTTTGTGCGCTTAAATCGCAAACGCTGGGTAAACCTTACGAGATAGATCAAATGAATGTACTACGGAGTAGTATATCTTCAAATGATCGATATAAAAGTCCGCGATTGTATTTAATTATCTCTAAAGGATATACCACCATGACTATTTGTATCTTTTACATTATTATTAGTATCAATATTGCACCCGTGCGAAGCCGGGGCGGGCAGCTAGTCTTGGATGTTTGCGGTTCTTTCACGGCCAAACGGCGGAACCGATTTGGCTGAAAGTTGAAATGGTGATAGCTTACACCTAGGCGGACCGCATGCTTGTTTGCCACCCAAGTGGTATAAAAAAAAATAAAAAATAAATAGGACATAAGCTACTTCTTTTTTAAACCTGAATAATTCAAAGTTCTTATATTATAATGTATGATGCTCTTTCACGGCATAGCGGCTGAACCGATTCTAGCAGGAACATTTCCAAAGCTACTTTTTCGAGCTTATGCATGCGGGCGAAGCCGCGGGCATAAGCTAGTATGGATATATACTTCATACTTACCATGGTGGAATTATCTTGTGTCAATATGAGGTACGCATGAGTGCCGTCTCCCTCTCGCGCAGAGTCTGTCTCGCTCTCACCCAGCACCGACCACATGTCCACGCAACCTGGTGTGCGTATACAAAACGTATTATATTACAACTTTTCACTTTTCATAAGAACAGTATACAATGCTTATTGCACCAGACAGAGAGCTTTATATGCCATACCATAATAAATATGCATGTATGTACATATATAAACAAAACAAAAAAATATTGGAGTAATTAAAAAATTAAATTAAACTAGTAATCTATAGAAATAAATAAAATTGGAGTGTCTGTTGGTAATATTAACATAACGGGGTTCTTACTAAATGCATATGAATATACACGGTCCATGTACCAAAATAAATTTTCTTAAAATTTTTGTCTGTCCGTCCGTTTGTTCCGGCTAATCCCTGAAACGGCTGGACCGATTTCGACGGTACTTTCCCAGGCAGATAGCAGATGTATAAAGGAGCAACTTAGGCTAGTTTTATTTTGGAACTGAACAATATTTTTTGTTGAATTCCACGCGGACGAAGTCGCTATAGCTAGTAATGAATATAATAGTGATTGAAATCAGGAGTCGTGGAGGAGACTAATGACGAAGTGAGCGAGAGTGGAGAGTGAGGTGGTGGTAGTCGAGGCTAGGCTTCGTAGTAGAGGCTTTGGGGGAGAGGTTAGTCACCGGGCAGGTTGAAGGCGGTGATGAGCAGCGGGCGCACTGCTCGCTGCAGCACGGTGAGGGCGCCGTTCTTGCCGCGGCCGCTGCACGCCACCAGCTCCAGGGCACCAGCGCGCGGCGCCGAGCACAGCTGCGGCTCGCCCATGGACACGTCGCCGATGGGGCAGATGTTGAGCAGCGAGTCGCACACCTACACACACACACACACAGCTGCGGCTCGCCCATGGACACGTCGCCGATGGGGCAGATGTTGAGCAGCGAGTCGCACACCTACACACACACACACACAGCTGCGGCTCGCCCATGGACACGTCGCCGATGGGGCAGAGGTTGAGCAGCGAGTCGCACACCTACACACACACACACACACAGCTGCGGCTCGCCCATGGACACGTCGCCGATGGGGCAGATGTTGAGCAGCGAGTCGCACACCTACACCACACACAGCTGCGGCTCGCCCATGGACACGTCGCCGTGGGGCGAAGATGTTGAACGGCAGGTCGCGCACACCTACACACACACACACAGCTACGGCTCGCCCATGGACACGTCGCCGATGGGGCAGATGTTGAGCAGCGAGTCGCACACCTACACACACACACACAGCTGCGGCTCGCCCATGGACACGTTTATTATATACTATTTACATCCTGCGGGGGCACCGGCCTATAATGCTTTAATATTAGTAGGGGAATTTACCTCGAACACATAGCTTGTAAGCTGAGTGGAAGTACGTATGTCGGAACCGTATACTTCGAGTTCATCCTGAAACAAAATGCCTCGTTTATACATACGAAGGAAACAAATACTTTTATGGTTCGTGCAGGTCGGATGTGTGCGCTCGACTAAGATTTAGTTACTCTTCAGGTTCACCACCACACACAAAATGTCATCGCGGATGAAACCTGAGTATATTCACAAGAGGTATGTCTTATGGCAGATCCACTACCAACGGACATACAAACGGAACTGAGACCCAAATGGGCTGTGACCGTCAAAAACCGTGACCACGGTTGGAACTCTTAGACTATCATAGAGCTTAACGTTGAAGGAAAACGCCGTCACGAAACCTGCATATGTTTGAAACTTGAGGCCTCGCCATCTTTCGCATTTGTGCCTATATTCTCTAACTTAAAATTGGGGAGCAATAACACGGCTCAAAAGATTATAAGCCGTGGTGGCCGTGTTGTTCGAGCAGTTGCCTGCGACTCAAAGATCGCAAGTTCGAAGCCCGACTGTACCAATGAGTTTTCCTGAACTAAAGTACAGTGATTAGTTACACCACGAGCTTTACGTGACGGAAAACATCGAGAGGAATGAGAAGTGATTCAAAGGCGTATGTATAGTCGTGGCGAGTTGGCACCTAAAATATATCTCTGGCGGAACGTGGGTGTGTGGGTATTACCTATACACTTCTGCCTACCCCTTCGGGGACCCTTGTGAGAAGGCGTGAGGACATGACTTGTGAGAACGCGTATTTTATTATATAGTAGCAAAGAGTAGTCACCTGTTCACTAATATCAATTACGTTGGACGCCACGCAGTCGCTTAGTGTGTCCAGACGGCGTTTCTTGGCGGCAGGATCTAACGACTCCTTCTCTTTCTGGGCTTCTTTCTGCATGTTCTGAGCATCTGCTTCTGTTAGAAAAAAAGAACAGCTATGATATAAAACAATGACCAAACATTGAACACATTCAATGGGTGTGAAAAGATTCCTGCAGGGTCGGCAGCGCGCGTTACCACTGGTGTTGCAAGCGTCAAAAGGCGGCAGTAACCGCTTACCATCAGGCGGACAGCATGCTTGGTTGCCACTCATTTGGTTTAAAAACCAGTAATATTATAAATGCGAAAGTTTCTCTGTATGTTTATCCCTCTTTGAAGCAAAAACTACTGAACGGATTTGGATGAAAATTGGGATTAAGATAGATTATTAGCTAGATTAACTAGTAATTAAATCAAATTTTACGCGGGTGAATCTGCGGGGCATAGATAAACCGTGGTGAAGTAATACAAGGTTTTCAATTTAAGAGTTTGTCTCTTGTCGGCGACTAAAGTTACCCCTTACATTGGCCTTGGACCCACTGAATCACTTTGACCTACCCTATAGTTCATGAGATAACTTTTGTCGACGTTCTGACTAATGTATGTATGTATCTTGGTATATGTTCTTCCTCGTCATTTCCTTTTACCTATTCCCTATATTATATATATAAATTGTATGGCGTATTGTAATATTGGCGTGAATGAGGGCGTGATTGTAAAGATGAAGAAAGGCATGTTACGTTGGTTTGGACACATAGAAAGGATGAGTGAAGAAAGATTGACGAAACAGATATACAAAGCAAAAGTGTGTGCAAGAAGAGGCAGAGGAAGGCCACGTTCCAACTACCTGGATCAAATAGATCGGACTCTGAAGGACGGGAACGTTAAGAGTACTCGAAACCGACGAGCATGTATCAAGAGACTGATGAATGTGGACGAAGCGAAAGAGGTATGTAAGTCTAGAGAGAACTGGCGCTCTATACTCTCTGCCTACCCCGTTAGGGACTTGGCGTGATGATATGTATGTATGTATAAATTGTATGCAAAATAAATAAACCTTGGGACAAGGCAATTGCCCCACAAAATTACATAGACCCAAATAAAAAAGGTGTGCACTATGGTGACTAGGCAACGATATAATATATACATGCAAATTAACAAAATTGACATCTATGTATATAGGTATAAATATGAAAACCGCTTACCACGGCTAAGGCGGCGTCCTTGTTTGAGAAATTAATAAAGAAAGAATATTTATTGACGCACATTACATTCTACGGATATTATACTTTACACTTGTAATTACATATTATAAAAGTAAAACTTTGTGAGGATATGTTACTTAATCGTGCTCGAAAGGCTGAGCGTAATTAGATGGAATTTAGTACAAAGATAGATTATTATCTGTTAAAACATATAAGATATATATTTACATAAAAACATTAACCAATGAAATTAATTTTGGTGTTGCAAGCGTCTATAGGCGGCGGTAACCCCTTACCATCAAGCGGACCTCATGCTTGCTATTTCGTACAGTATAGGAGGGTGGTGTAGTTGCCTGCATCACAAAGATTGCAAATTCGAATCCCGACTGTACCAATGAGTTTTTCCGAACTTAACTACAGTGATTAGTCACACCACGAGCTTTACGGTGAAGGAAAACATCGAGAGGAAACCTGCATACGTCTGAGAAGCAATTCAAAGGCGTATGTATAGTCGTGCTTGAGTAACGGCGATGGACTCGCCATCTGTCACATTGGCAGCTAACCATGTTTTCGGCGAAAAGTGAGTGTGGTTACAATACACTCGCACTTTCACTTAAACATAAACCATATAGTTGACACCTACCCGCTTCAGCAACGGTCAAATCCACAGTAGCCTCTAGAGGCTTGTCCACAGAGAACAGCATTCGGTTCTCCCTCTCTGTCACACGCAGCAGCAGAGAGTTACCCAAGCGGGAGCCCAGGAATAGGAAGTCTTCTTCTATCACACACATCTAGAAAGAGACGGAACCATATACTACGTTGACTTATTTAAATGCTCATATCATCATCATACAGTTAAGAGCTGGGTTTTTGTCGGCGTCTCTGATACAATTCCTTCCATTTGCTTCTGTCCAGCGCAATCTCTTTGACCTCCCTATACGTCATGAGAGACACCTTTGCTTCAAGAGCTGGTCTCTTGTTGGCGTCTCTGATGCAGTCCCTTCCATTTGCTTCTGTCCAGCGCAATCTCTTTGACCTCCCTATACGTCATTAGAGACACCTTTGCTTCAAGAGCTGGTCTCTTGTCGGCGTCTCTGATGCAGTCCCTTCCATTTGCTTCTGTCCAGCGCAATCTCTTTGACCTCCCTATACGTCATTAGAGACACCTTTGCTTCAAGAGCTGGTCTCTTGTCGGCGTCTCTGATGCAATACCTACCATTTGCTTCTGTCCAGCCAGCGCACTCTCTTTGACATCTCAAAACGTCATGAGAGACACTTATCTTTGATCTGTCTCATTTATGCTAATCTTGGCCTTCTTATACCTATGGTCATATTATAGTGTTAAAATGGAAAGGCCAATAGAAAATTAGGACTTAAGGTGTATTGTAGTGTATGGTAGTGTATAGGTACAGTAGAGTGGCGGTGACACTCACGCAGGCGGTGAGCACGGAGGCGGCGGCGCGGTCGAGATGGAAGCTGCGCACGCTGCGCACGCTGTCCGACAGCAGTGTGAGCACGTACAGCTGCCCGCCCTGTAGAGACAGCGCCAGCCGCGCCTCGCCCAGCGCCGCCACTCGTGCGCCATCCAGCGTCACGCACACGCCCTCCTGCACCCCTGCACGGGCCTTGCTTACGCACGCTCACGCACGCACACGCACACGCACACGCACGCCGCCAAGGACGCTGTGGTGAGGCTTTGGGTCACGGTGGGAGCAGGGCGAGAGGATGACGGAGCGATGCCGTAGGAGAAATGAGAGATGGGGGCTTACACACAGTAGCTGGCTCCTACCTAACGGTACTGAGACCTTCGGACACGGTGGGGCGGGGGAGGTGAGAGGTTAAGTGACACTACTGGAGCCTTCATTACGTGACGATGCACGCTTAAAGGACGCTGGGGAGGGGAATGCGTGATGATGATAAGTAGAAGATGATGATAAAACTAGTGGCAACTCATATGGATCAGAGAGGCAGCTCTAGCAGTGGCTGGAGCCTTGGATACGTGACAATGCACGCTTAAAGGACGCTGGGGAGGCGGAGGCCTGATGATGATAAGTAGAAGATGATGATAAACCTAGTGGCAACTCTAATGTACTTCGGCTTCAGCTCTAGCAGTGTAAGGCTTTCGTAGGCGGTGGGGAGGGAAAGGCGTGAAAGATATAAAGTGATGCTAATGGTGGATTCGTTCCCGATTAATCCAGTGACCCCAAGGATGTTAGGACCCTGGCCCCTTGGTGAATCTAGCGCTTATTAAGTTTACTTTCCGCACTTTTTTCTACACGAAAGGGAAAGGTGGTGATGGCGAGATGTTCGCACCCTCACCATACCAGGAAACATATATACGTTTAAGAAGAAATCTAAAGACGCGTGTATAGTAGTGCCTGAGAATGGGCGATGTAGACGTCGTCTGTCCCTTCTAGGGTAGAAGGGACAGACGACGTCTGTCCCTTTAGGGAAAATTTAGGGAAAGCTATAATTATTGTGTATTTTGGTGCCACTTGGTACCACCACAACGCGAGCGTTATCTTTGGCTTTGCAAGCGTCCATAGGCGGCGTTAACCGCTTACCATACCATACAAAAAAACAATGATTGTTAACTTACTGAGCGGAAAGTTGGTAGTGTGCGGGGCGATGCTGTTGAGCGACACTCCGTAGGGAGGCACCGACTGGTTGAGGTAAATCAAAGAGTTCACTGCCATTATCAGACAGCCGCCTGAAACAAATGAATCCAATCAAAATGTAGACCAGTAGACACTTTTCATGGCGGATTTTTTGTTCAGGATCCATTTAACCTGGAATATGTATACACTATTAATGTTGAGTTGGTTTGTATATGCTTTAAGCTGTATGTTTTAAAACTCGAAAAGTTCTGCACCCATTGAGCTCATATTTTTTGACACAATATAATAATAAAACTTTATTAACTCACAAAGGATTTCTTATTCTGAATGTAGTGACCAGTCTCCTCTTATTGTACACACACACACACACACACACACACATCTATATAAACAAATATGATGACAAAAAATAACATGTAAAACGCACAATAGGCGGCCTTATCACAAAAGCGATTTCTTTCAGGCAACCAAGTAAACAGAGAAAAAAAGGTAGGTGTGATCGTTGAGCGGGGAGCTCATTCCACAGCGTGAGCGTTAACGGAAGGAAACTCCTTTGGAACCGCGCAGTGCGAGACCTTTGTGATTCGTCGTTAGACGACCGTCTGGTCTAGAGGTTAGAGCTCCTGACTGCGAAACTTGAGGTCGCGGGTTCGAACCCCGCTGAGGGCAGATATTTGTGTGATGAACACTAATATTTGTACCTTAGTCTTGGTTGTCCTATGTATTTAAGTATATATCTATCTATATAAGTAAATATAGAGCCGTGGTGGCCGAGTGGTTCGAGCAGTTGCCTGCGACGCAAAGGTCGCAAGTTCGAATCCCGACTGTACCAATGAGTTTTTCTGAACTTAAGTACAGTGATTAGTCACACCACGAGCTTTACGGTGAAGGAAAACATCGAGAGGAAACCTGCATACGTCTGAGAAGCAATTCAAAGGCGTATATATAGTCGTGCTTGAGTAACGGCGATGGACTCGCCATCTGTCACGTTGGCACCCTAATATACCTCTGGCGGAAAGTGGGTGTGTGGGTATTACCTATACACCTCTGCCTACCCCTTCGGGGACCCTTGTGGGAAGGCGTGAGGATATATTATATAAGTAAATATATCGTTGTCTAGTTACCATAACACAAGCTTTGCTTAATTTGGGACTAGGTCAATTTGTGTGGAATTGTCCCAGGTATTTGTTTGTTATTTTGTTGTTCAAAGGTATGGGGATGGATTCCCCGTCGATGGCGACAGGTGCGGTGGTAGAAGTGGGCAACATGTCGAACAAATTCATCATTCCGAGAAGCTTACCTAGAGGTTTGTGTACGGCCACTGCCTGAAGGCAGTCGAAGGGCAGGCCAGCCACGGCCCAGATGACGGGATGCACACGAGCGCTCATATTGAGGCTCACGCCCGCCATCGCACACGTGTCGCTGCGGACTGCAGTGCGCCTGGACATGAACAACACACAAGACTATAGACTAAGTAGCAGGCCGAAGGACGGAGGTGTAACAAACCTTTGCCTGAGACATATTTAGGTGCGAATGTGATAGTGGCGAGTTTATTATCAGCTCTCAATCACAACTATACATGCTAAATATATGAAGTAATCTAAAGACTTATTTAAATATTAAATAAAAAAGTTGTTAACTTTATTATATCCTCACGCCTTCCCACAAGGGTCCCTGAACACCCACTTTCCGCCAGAGGTATATTAGGTGCCAACGTGACAGATGGCGAGTCCATCGCCGTTACTCAAGCACGACTATTCAGGCAGGTTTCCTCTAGATGTTTTCCTTCACCGTAAAGCTCGTGGTGTGACTAATCACTGTACTTAAGTTCAGAAAAACTCATTGGTACAGTCGGGATTCGAACTTGCGACCTTTGCGTTGCAGGCAACTGCTCGAACCACTCGGCCACTACGGCTCTTTATTCTCAAATGTATACAAGTATCCTCTAAATTTTTTAATTTATTTATTAACTCATTGATATGGTCTGGATTCAAACTTGAAATATTTGTGTCTAACACAACTTCAAAAACACTCAGCCACTACTACTGGCTTACACCTTAACACACAAACTACATCAACACATTGTACGGATTGGATATGGAGAAACAATGTTTCCTGATAAAAGTATTTTCATACTTACTAGGAAACTTCAACCCTATGGTTAAATGATGTACACACATCAAAGAAATAAAAAATTTTGTATTTCAACACCTTAGTAAGACATATGAACATAATCTATACTTACCCAGCAAAAGTCCTGACAGGTTCGTACAGGAGTAGCAGTGTAGGTTCATAGTATCCATGCAGGAACTGTATGTCTATGATGTTGTCTATCTTATCATCCAGCTCACGCAGGACTATGACATACGAAGCCAGTGTGGGGGCACGGGGCACTTGTTGGGACGGTTGCTACAAAATTTATGGAAGCGTCAGCTTGTAACACAAGTCAGTAGAATAACAATATGGTGGAAGCTAGGTACATACATACATATCATCACGCCAAGTCCCTAACGGGGTAGGCAGAGAGTATAGAGCGCCAGTTCTCTCTAGACTTACATGCCTCTTTCGCTTCGTCCACATTCATCAGTCTCTTCATACATGCTCGTCGGTTTCGAGTATAACCCAACGTTCCCCGTCCTTCAGAGTCCGATCTATTTGATCAGGTGGTTGGAACGGCGACCTTCCTCTGCCTCTTCTTGCACACTTTTGCTTTGTATATCTGTTTCGTCAATCTTTCTTCCTTTCTATGTGTCCAAACCAACGTAACATGCCTTTCTTCATCTTTACAATCACGCCCTCATTCACGCCAGTTGATTTGCGAATCTCTTCATTGCGGATTCGATCTAATATCGTTACGCCGCACATTTTCCGAAGAGATCGCATCTCAACTGCATTCAAGCTATTTTCATACTTCCTCTGACATACCCAGGATTCGCTGCCATACAATAAGGTACCAATATCGCGTTGTGGACAGCAACTCGAGCATTCTTGCTCAGACTTTTACTGCCCATCAACGCCGACATGGCTCCATTCACCTTATTTCCGGCAGTTATCCTTCTTTCAATATCTTTTTCATACTTTCCATCTCGTGTGAACATGCTTCCAAGATATACAAATTCATTCACTTGCTCTAGAATTTGCCCATTTACCGATATAGCACTCGGTCACTTGTTCATCTCTTTCGAATACCAGAACCTTAGTCTTGCCAGCGTTTAGGCGCAGCCCCTTCTTTTCACATTCTACTTTCATTATGGTAACTAGTGACTGCAGTTCGCCCTCTGATGACGCCAGTAAAACCGCGTCATCGGCGTATAATAGGCAGTTGACCACTAAGTTTCCCATTTTCACTCCACATCCGTTCGTTCTTAGTGCTCTCAGACAGTTATCTAGATATATAATGAACAGCCAGGCAGACATGATACACCCTTGTTTGACCCCGACTTCACATCAAACCAGGGTGACATCTCACCATTAACCCTAACGCACGCCCCGCTATCACTATAGAGTGATTTCACGGCATGCAGTAGGGAACTGCTCACTCCATATCCAGGCAACACGTCCCAGAGTTCCTTTCGTACGACTCTATCAAATGCCTTCTCCAAGTCGACGAAAGCGCAGAAAACCCTTTGGTTAATATCCAAAAACTTTTCCGCGATTCCGCGAAGCGAGAAGGTTTGATCCATACATCCTCTTCCTGGTCTAAATCCACCTTGGGATTCCCAGAGAAATCTTTCGGATCGCTCTTGCATTCTTATCGTCAGGATCTTCGTATACACTTTACTTGCTAAGCTGACCAAGCTGATGGCTCTGTAGTTTGAGCAGTCCAATCGTGATCCCTTTCCTTTATAGAAAGGCACGATGACTGCTCGCCTCCAGTCGTCCGGAACATCACCCCTTTCCCAGCAAAGATTGCATAGCAAATAGATGATGTCCCAGACCGCTGGTCCACCGTACTTGATCATCTCAGCCGTAATCCCATCTATTCCCGCAGCTTTTCCACATTTTAGACTTCTTATCGCACTTACAATCTCTCCCATACTTATTTTATCCGCTATAGGATCCTCGACAGATTCTGTTGGAGGCAGCTCTGTGAGTAGATCAGCGGCATCATCATCATACATCTCTTTGTAAAATTCACTCCATCGGAAGCTAGGTAAAGAAAAAAAATATGTTGAAAATGTTGCAAGCATTCAAAGTCAGGATTGTAAACAGTACTAGGCAAGCATAAATGGGAAGGAGAAGAAGATGTCCATAAGCTTGGTGAGAACTGATACTCTACTCACTTTGCCTACCCCGTGAATGACTTAGCATGATGATGTACAAGTACTTACATTTTTTTTACTATCTAAAGGTTTTGCTTCCAAAGGATCTACTTCTTCAGATGCAATGTCTTTTCGGAACGGTAGCACAGCTAATTTCTTCCCGTAGAGTAACATGACAGCACATCGGCACTCAGGGTCCACTCGGATCCATGGAATGTGAGGGTGGGATGTCCAGCCTCCCTGCAAATACATTTTTAAAGGGGTATGGAATTGATGATCTGTTGTATGATGATATACTTAGGTTTCAATATTTCTTTTGAACATTACCTTCATATCATCCTCTTCAAAATAATGCATACTGAGCGTAATAAGATTGTTGGTCTGCGGGTCATACTGCAACACAGACAGCTTGGCTTCCTTGAAGGAAAGCAATAGGAGATCACGTCCAGCACTTGGGCAACGTACAGATGCCATTGACATGACATTGCCCCAAAGAGTATATGAGGCTAAGCATTCCAGCTTCATCTTTGGCGGGATGGGTTGGCCAGCTGAAAATTTTAATTTAGTTGAAATATTTTAACACTTAGTTTTTATTACTGTTTGGGTTATTAATGGCCATTCATGTTGGCCGTGAATAGAAGGTTATAATCTTATGAGTGACTAGGGGTCCGTCCCGGCTTCGCACGGGTGGACATACGTTTTTTTTTATAAAAGAAAATATAGCCATGTCACTCAGGGTGAATGTAGCTTACCAATGGTGAAAGAATTTTTCTAATCGGTCCAGTAATGTCTAACCCTATTCAATACAAACAAACAAACAATCAAATCTT